>OX596264.1:9378354-9443221 GCA_951394255.1 Polyploca ridens | reverse complement strand
ACAGAATGATTTTTTTAATGCCACTTTTACTTTTTTCAAAATTCAGCTCATAGTCCATTTTAGAGTTTTTTTTCTATGACCTGTATTCAGAATATGCCCATACTGGCTAGAAAAAAAACATCTCCTGTACAACCAATAGATTTTTTATGCTACCATTAAATCATTAGGTACGCATATTATTTTCATATTCGTTATTGTGATAGATGAGGATGTTGAGATGGATGTGTGGAGTGACAAGAATGGATAAGATAAGGAATGAGTATATGAAGCTTGAAAGTATCGCCAGTGTCTGAAAAGTTGAGAGGGAACCGTTTAGCGTGGTAAGGACATGTTATGAGGAGAAATTAAAACCACGTCACTAAAAAACTTATGAATATGAAAGTGGAGGACATTCGAGAAGAGGAAGACCGAAAAAGAGATGGATGGATTGTGTGAAAAGATGATATGGGTAAGAAAGGAGTGGATGCTGGTATGGCGGATAGAAGAGACGAATGGAAGAAGCGTACATATTGCGCCGACCCCAAATGATTGGGAACAGGGCAGGCAGATATTGTGATGGACAGCTCAGTATTAAGAAAATTTTAATATCACCATAATTTTAAATATATTTATTCAAAATATAATACAAATATTCTTTATACATTAATAACTTACTTTTTTAGGTATGTAATCTTTTGTAAAAAGTATATTTCAATGTTTTCTTATTTAATTAATATAAGATAATATATTATTTTTAAAACAAAGATGTCTGCAACATTACGAACTTAATCTTGGCCTTACTTAAGGCCCGAGAAATCAAAATTACACTTTATTACAAAGTTGATAAGCCATGAAACTAAATAAAATTTCGACAAGCAAATATCGATATGTAGGTAGACATCACTACAACACGCGAGTAATGCCGTCATCTATGACAAGGTCGAGGTACTTTGTTAGTTGATATAATTGATTTTAATCTACCTTTTTAAAATTTATCTGATGGTATAAAATATATTAGGAATCAAATATGCTATGCGCATTGTCTTACTGATGTTGTCAGACATGTAGATAGGTCTATTGTTACTTATTCTATGGCAGGACAGTGACAAATGCATATCTTATGATTTCCACTTCCTCATAACTTTCGTGCAAGTTGTAGATATTTAGTACAACTTACTTGTCCACCAAGCTATTATTATTACGATATACCTATGTGGAGATAACCTTAAAATATCCCCCATTTTCAGACCTATTCCTTTTGCTGTTAATCATGATGCTATTTTAGACAAAATATTCATTTAGCGCGATCGTGTAGGTAAGGTACCGATAGACCTTATTCTGAATAGAAGTCTGAGGTTGGAAAATAGTAGTTCGATTCAGTAGACTAACCAATCGGGAAACGAGATCGTACGTACGAGCAACTTACGGTATAGTAGAAGCAGTAGTAGAAAAGCATTTGGTCCAAACTCCCACATTTGAAAACACAAAACTGTCATAAGTCCAATGCATCATTTTTTTTTTGTTTGAACAAGGTGTAGTAGGTATAGTAATTAATTGTTGGTGTAAGGTTAGACTTTATATCAAACTAGTCTGATATATAGACAGCTACTTACATTATCATCATTTATACAGGTCGGTTAACTAAAGCTGGCACGTTTAACACATTTACACATTGCGCTTGTGTCGGGTTTGTGAATAAGCGCGCGACGTGTCGTCGCACTGCATGCGCATCATGTCAAGTCAAAGTCAAAGCCATTTATTCAATTTAGGCCCCAGAAGGGCACTTATGAAGGTCAAATTTACTGAAGTTACCACCGGTTCGGAACTCGGCCTTCAACTGAGAAGAATCCGGCAAGAAACTCAGCAAGGTTACATTTTTTATATATTTTTTGGACAATCTGACTATGTTTGGCTTTTTTTTTCCAAATAATTAAAAATAAAAAAGATATACCTAAGCATAGATACAGACGAAAAAAGAACAAGAAAATAAATAAAAAATAATAACCTTAAAAATAAATAAATACATGAATACTCTGCCCGTCTCTCTCGCGCAAGGTCAAGCTTATGAGTATGAAAGAGACAGTTATCGTTTTGCTTGTGGTACTACTCATAAATATAGAGTTTTCTTCTTTTGCATTCGTCCATTAGAATTTACTGACTGTTTAGAAGCAATAATGTAATAAAACATACTGTATAGTGAAATTGCATATGTGTGAGTACTGTGAACGTGCCAGCTTTCGTTAACCGACCTGTTGCATAGAATTAGATCCGTCTTTTGCGTACAGGGTATTTTTCTTTAATTATTTTCTTACATCATCTTCCATCCATCACTTTTTTGGTTTTTCTCTTCCCGTGTATCTATCCCCTTTCATATTCAAAACATGTTTAGTCACATGGCTTTCATCCCTACTCTTAACATGTCCATAACACGACAAACGGTTCCCGATCAATTTTTCAGACACTGGCGATACTTTCAAGCTTCATATACTCATTCCTTATCTTATCCATTCTTGTCACACCACACATCCATCTCAACATCCTCATCCATCACAATAACGAATATGAAAATAATATGCGTACCTAATGATTTAATGGTAGCATAAAAAATCGATTTGTTGTACAGGAGATGTTTTTTTTCTAGCCAGTATGGGCAAATTCTGAACTACAGGTCATAGAGAAAAACGCTAAAATGGACTATGAGCTGAATTTTGAATAAAGTAAAAGTGGCATTAAAAAATCATTCTGTATACTATATGTACGCAGATTTCCTAAAACCTCCTAATTTTTTAAATATTAAAATTTTACACAAGTTTCAGAGAATATCGTTCCAGCTCATTACATCTTCGAGGGGAAGTATATATTCTAAGAAATAAGTGGTAGGTTATGTTTAAGTAGATATGACAAAAAGTCTGACAAATTTTAGGTAGTATAACGACTGATGACGCCAACACCAGTGTTTTGTTAGGAGTATAACTATTTTTGGGTCGCCTTGTCGGGGTTATATACCTCTTAGGCATCTTAGGTGATTCTTCTGAGTGGAATTTAGTCAGAGAATATAGAAAAGAAAACAACGTTTCATTTAATTTAAAATTCTAACCCTAGTTTACTAACTAACAAAGTTCCAACATAGTTTATGAATGCTTTTAAAGCAATCTGAAGAGCTGCAGTTAATTAACATGTAGGAAATGGCGTAAACCCTACATTTTCCCATATTAAGTATTTTCGTGAAAATATTGTAATTTCCTCGTTATCTCTGTTGTATTTACATAAATTAATCAATATCAATATAGTCTGGCTAAACTCTAGAGAGCCGAAACACTGGGTTTTTGATGATTTAAGTATTAGGCCATACTTTGCTCTACTTAATTCAATTTTTTCTTCTTATTTCCATTAATCCTTGACATAATAAACGCTAGAATATATTGTATCATAACTATAAGGGCTATTACTGCTACAAGCAGGATAGCCAGTAGATCCAGATACATCTTCTGGTACCAGGGCATGTGTAGCGCCGGCGAGCGCAGATGTAGCGCCCCGCGAGTCTTCACCACGTGCTCCACCCAGTGCACCAGCTCCGCGCCCGGAGACACCGGCCGGTCGTGGTATATCAACGATAGCTCCTTCACTTTTTGTGTATAACTGGAATAATTAAGTTACCAAATTGATACTACTAGCTCAGAGTATATAAATACTACAAAGCAATGACGCGTAGTTGGAGTATCCAAGGGGCAGCCGGATGGCTCGCGGTATTTGAGCTCCCGAAGTGTTGTGGAACAGCCCGCTATGCGTCATTGCTCTGAATATACTCCTTTCTTTCCTTTTTCTTTTTTAACCTTTAAGGATGTAAGAAGAAGTTGAGAATTTAATTTCAGGTTACAAAAGAGGTTTTTCCATTTTTTCTAAATCTAGGTGAAATCCCAGCCTTATAGGTACTTACCTCGGGTTTCCAAGAATATCATCAAGACCTACTTTTAATGCATCTGCCATTGTAAAAGACAGAGCAACTTTCTTTGCAAAACCTCTGTTTACAGCGCGCTCTACATTGCTGAACTGGTCAGCAAACACCGGGATCCCAATGATGGGGACACCGAAGTGTACAGCTTCAGTGGTTGATAGTAGACCACCGTGTGTGATAAAGAGAACGCATTTTGGATGAGCTGTAAAGAAATATTTTTTTAATATCATTTGCTACGCCTTCAATATTGTTAAATGCATCAAGGTAAACATATTTTTATAGAATAACACTAAGACTTGATGTAACAATACTAATGCAACCTTCCGGACCAGTATTAGAGTTTTAGAGCCAGACTTATTAAGTGCCTGCGAAGGTCTATTTGAATAAATGAATTTGAATTCAATGCAATACAGGATAATAGTAAACGCCCATAGTAAAAAAACGTACAAGTAAAAGTGATGAGTTAACCATGATCACACGTATCGACAATGATAGAACTGTCAGGTAGAACTAGAATCGCGATAGCAGCACCTAGCGAGCATGGCTGCGTCCAATTTTACGATGCTGATAATTATGTAAGAGTAAAGACAAACAATTTTCTAACTGCATTCTTTCTTACCTAAGATACTAGTTTGTGGTGCCCATTTTAAAATATGCACATTTTCAGGTAAATCAGGCAAAACCTCTTCAAATTTCCACAAGACGGTATATTTTAATCCACCGAACAACTTTAAGAGGCTCCGTTTTTGGTCGGTTGGCAAATCTTTACTCTTCAAATTAGACCCCATGCTGAAATAAATTACTCCGTTCTTTGCATTGTCTATTATTTTCTTCAAGTCCTGAAATATATTGAACATTTACTTTAGTGTATACCAACATTACCAACTAATACGAGGCAAAGATGCATAACACGTTAGTTGCTTGTCTTGGTCTTGCTATATGGATGCGTACCTACGATGAACCTAAGGGGTGAGAATTTTCACGATAGTTCATCATAATTCATTATATGAAATACCAACTATTCAGGTTAAGTAGCTGAACTTATTACCATCTGAAACTACGCAATAAGAAGATCCACGTTTAAAAAAACCGAAGTAATATAAAAATCAGCTGGTCTGGAATACATCCTGAATAATCCTAATTTATACATACAGGTTAAAGATAAAGAAAAATCTCCTAATGATCATTGAATTGCTTCCGTGTTCCGACTATGAACATAGTTTCGGTTAAAGGTCATATCAATTTATGTGTGTTAAATTATTATGTCTAGTAAAAAATAAATCTTACTACAATCATACCTCTGGTAAAGGTTTGACATCTGTATCAATATGGTATCCTCCAATAGCCACATAATTCTGTGGTAATGATTTGGCTTGTCCTAATGATACATGGGAATTGCCAAGAAGCAAAGAAGCATTGTAGACCAAGTCTAAGTACGCAGGTACAGGTCTTCCCTTTTCAGCTATCGCAGGTGCTATTAATGTGTTGAAAATTTGTTGTTCTGTTACTAGATAGTTGCTGAAAATTCCTTATATTTTTATACCGTACAGAAAATAGAAATGGATTTATGGTAAGGTATTGTGTATTATTTTATAAACATTTACTAAATTTCGCAGGTAGAGGTAGGTAGAAACTTTTGCTATATGGGCTAATTGAGCTTACAAAGTTCAACCCTCTTCAAACTACATAAGATTATTAAAAAATACATCTGTAATGAATACATAGTACATTGTTTCATCATAGCACAATGTACCTATTTGTTCTCGGTGCACAATTTAAATGCAATACGTTATTTCATCATTATTGATATCGGCCAACCAAGATGTGTAGTGTGGTTCGCGGCCGTTTTCTTATAACAAAGACGCCAGCGATGCCACATTCATACTAAATTTTTATGTTTAGGTAAATCCAAAACTTAGAAGGTACTTACTTTTTATATCTGTAAGAGCCAATGATTTGTATCCATAACTCATGAACACGTTGTGCAAACGTGAATGGAGGTAAATAACTATGCTTAAAGTAAGTATTGTAAGCTGGATTTAGTTTCTCATCGATTAGATCCAAAATCATCCAATGTGGCTCCAGAGTTGAGAACCACACATATGGGCAGTTAAATACTGCTGAGAAACTATAACAAAAAATAACCGAATGAGCATTTATAATAAATTATCCAATACATTTTATCGCCATAAACATGAAGCCTGCTTCTATAGAATAATGTGATGTTTTACAGTCAGCATTGTCATTGATTCATCTTCAGGTGTTAGATGCCATAATTTTATCAGCTACCAGATAAAAGTTTGCATAAACATCAACCAGGAGTTGCTTACTTGCCTAGAGTTCTTTATTCTCTTGGTACATTTAATACTCACCCTGCAGCTAACTGACTGAACATCCACTCTGCTATAACTATATCAAAATGTTGTTTTGGATCCCGCATCAACTTTTGGACATTTTCGTTTGCCATGGTGTCTTTACATATGCTTATCGTCTTATTCATCATAAATTGCTCGTCGTTTAGATTGGCCTTCCCATCAATAATATCTTGTATATCTAGTTTTACCACTGTTCAACAAAATTTCACTGTTAATTGCAATAAGGTCGAAGAAATCTTGAGAGATTCAATTTTTGCAGTACATAATATTTTTAAGTGCGAAGATAATGTCCAATTTTGGAATTTACATCAATACAATCATGTTTCTGCCAATCGTAGTTACATTACCATAATATTTTATTTGATATACCTCCTCCTTGCATTGTATGCCTCATAGCTGAGACGTGACCCTCATGTATAATCTTTTAACGGACTATTGTTTGCCACCTTGTTCTGTCTTCTGCTATGTGGATAGCAGCACATATACTGGTTTCTAGCGTGGAGATTGTTTGGTCAGACCAACGCATCACTCTTTGGTCTCGTTCCTTCCACTTGTCTCACATTGTCTTTTATGGCAATGTCGGCATAGTACTCAAATATTCGGCGAAGATAGGAGAGTCTTTGAATGTATTTAAAATACATGTGTTGGTTCGGGGTGATATCCAGAAGATTCAGTTTAAATATACGAATAAGATAAGAAGAGAAAGAAGTCTCCAAAACCACATTTCAAATGCAAGCACGGTTGGCCTTCAAAGTCACATATTCTCACAGTCCATATCTCGGAGAACCCCAAAGATTTCATACCTCCCTAGTAACCATATTATAAAAGACTATATCGTAGAATTGCCTATCGTGATTTTAGCCTAGAATTGCCCTAAATCAACGATATTCCTCCATAAATTTCCACAATAAACCCTGAACCACTGACTTTTAGCAGCTAGATCATTTGTCTATGTGGAAGACGTCTTACATAACTCTCTTCCCCTATTGGTGTAGTTATATCAAATCATTAAGCAATCAAACAAAGTATACCATTAAATTTCTCTATATTATCTGAAAGATCTAGTTACTCATATAGAATGGTCGGCACACGAGTATCTTTCTTCTCTCATCATATTGTGGTATATTTAAGCTTTATTCGTGTTGTTAGAACTTTAAAAACAAAACTTACCATGAAATTTATCTACATTTAATGAGACATCTATAAGATGTAAGTTTGGTCGGGGATCCTTCTTTATAAACGGTGTTATGTATGTCACCTGAAAAGTTTTAAAAGTGGTTTGAGGTTTCTTACTTTCATTAGAACAAATATCATTACTTCCTTTGCATGCCATGTTTAATTTTAAAGCAGGATTTAATTTTAATGTAACGATTATTGTCACACAGTTATTTATGAACGATGTACACACGGCTACATATCAAGCTATACATTTCCAGTATTAAGCTGATCTCTCATTGTACCGAAATCCTTTACTAGTTAATCGAATTATATAGATTGATGGATACATAAGATAATATTTTACAGCATCAGTTCAACATTTATAAGATAACGTAATACAGTTACGATTATCAAATCAAATCTTGCTTTGTTTGGTCCTTCGAGCCTTCGAGCAAATCTAATAATCTAATAATATATATAAAATGCTTTTGTGGGTACGTAAATACGCAGTTTTCTCTATCACCACCAACACCAATCAACTTCCCGTTGGGGTGGTAAATACCCCTTAGTCTCCAGGTGGTAGTAAGGGAGTTTGGTCGCGGTGGGTGGAAGGGGGTGGTTGTGGGTGGCGAAAATGTTAAAACATATATTGCTGTCCTTTTCTAACGCATGAGGACTTCTGAAAAGATCTCAAAATTTCTGGAATGGAAAGTTCCAAAATGTGTAAAACGGTTATAATCGATCTGGAATGTACTAGAAAGTTCAACAAATATCTGGAATGATCTAGAAAGTTCCAAAATGTCCAAAACTGTTATTATCGAGTTAGAATGTTCGAGAACGTTCTAGAAATTTCCAGAATGATCTGGAAAGTTCCAAAATGAGTGCAATTTATTATGATCGATTTAGAATGATCGAGAATGTTCTAGAAATTTTCCGAATGATCTGGAAAGTTCCAAAATGAGTGCAATTGATTATGATCGATTTAGAATGTTCGAGAAATTTCTTGAATGATCTAGACAGTTCCAAAATGATTAAAACGGTTATAATTGATCTGGCTTCATCTAGAAAGTTCCAAAATGTCCAAAACTGTTATTATCGAGTTAGAATGTTCAAGAACGTTCTAGAAATTTTCCGAATGATCTGGAAAGTTACGAAATTAGTGCAATTGATTATGATCGATTTAGAATGTTAGAGAAATTTCTTGAATGATCTAGAAAGTTCCAAAATAAGTAAAACGGTTATAATTTATCTGGAATGATCTAGAAAATTCTAGAATGAATGCAAACTATTATAATCGATATAGAATGTTTGAGAAAGTTCTACAAATTTCTGGCTTCATCTAGAAAGTTCCAAAATGAGTGCAATTTATTATGATCGATTTAGAATGTTCGAGAAATTTCTCGAATGATCTGGAAAGTTCCAAAATGAGTGCAATTTATTAGAAGCGATTTAAAATGTTCGAGAAATTTCTAGAATGATCTAGAAAATTCCAAAATGTGTAAAACGGTTATAATTGATCTGGAATGTTGGAATGTAAAAAAAAGAACAAACTAATTGAATGTTCTGGAAAGTCTCTCAATATCGAAAATAGAAATCTATAATATGTTAAAAAATGTATCCTTATATATTTTTTATACCATTAAACATGCGATGTATTTTAACCCGAGCAACGCCGGGTTTCGCTGCTAGTCCTTTTTATTATAACAATGTTTTCAAACCTAACATTACTAGCTCATAAGGAATTATGTCAACATTTAAGCTAATTTTATAAAATATAATACTAACCTCGTGACCAGCAGCCAACAAATGTCTAACAAATCCATCCCCAAGTATACCATGGCTTTGAGCTGGTAGTGGGAAGAACAAAAGGATCTTATATGCTTCACAGATATTTATTATGAGTAAACATAAAATAAACCAGCTTAGCTTGTCCATATTCTGAAAAAAATCAAGGGCTGGAGATATTTTATGTTGCTTTTATTTTCCGGCACGGTTTTATATCAAAAACTTGTAAACATAGCTCAGCGCGTCTTTCCTCACCAAAGCCCGCGGTGATACTAGAGGAGGAGGGGGGTGGAAGGAGCTCGTACTGAGTTGTTCCGATGTAAAAAACAATTAATAACCCATAACTAATGTGCTGTAATAAACTAATATAGGAACGGCCCACCACAATAATGGGTTCATTGGACCCAAGAAAATTGAAAACATCATCACAAAAAAAACAATGTATTATAAAAAAAAGCTTTTTAAAACTAAACAAAAATAGAACTCCACTACTTTCCAAAAAAATATGTAGACACAATATAAACAATTGTATTATTATTTATTTGCATATTTTATTACATAATTAACACTAATAATTGAGATCGAGAAAAACAGATTGGCCCTGATTCTGTTGTTCACAACTAAACTAATTTTAATCTCACTATGTCTCTTTCTGACAAAGAACATAAGAAAAGAATGTAAGAAATTTAGTCCTGTCAACTTAGTCCAATGTTTGTTTTGAATATAAATTTAGTCGCCATCTATCGCGGTTATGTCTAAACACCCGCAAATGAAGACGGCAAAGACTAATTTGACAGCTTTAAATATGTTCAATCCTTTTTCAATAATGTTTGTAAGAAAGAGATGAGATGTGACTAAAATTTGTTTAGTGCGATTTACAACAGAATCGGCACCATTGTAAAATTTGCTGGAGACCAAATATATTTAGGCACAGGACGATATACTAAATCATTTTGTAATTCGTTACAAGGTAATATTATACGATTAGAAAACGTACCTACCGATAAAAAGTGCGTTATACCCATAGAGATCGTTCTATGTTTATATTATACCTATAGTAATACCTGCCTACAGTGCGAAGGCCGAGATAGGTAATGCTTCTGTAAATAATAGGCTAATCACAGAAACGCCTAATTTGATTTCGATAGGACTTTTACTAGGAGGTATTTAACTAAACTATACCTAAAAAATACGTAACATTATCGTAATAATCCCATCGATATCAGATTAGCCGTTTCCCAGGTGCCAGAAATGCATTCTGTCGGCGCACGGCGGCGGCTGCACCGCAATAAATGATACCTACACATTAGGGGTTTTCCTTGATGACTGTTATATATAGTATGATATAGTTATATATGATATAGTAGTATATAGGTCACAGAAAAACAATACGTCAACCGAAACAATAATTTTCAGATTTTTACTGCGATGTTTAACTGAATCTGTATATGGTATTGCCGGCTTATTTCATTTTACAGCTCTGGGGGTCTATCGCGTAACTTTGGTGGTAATCGTAACGAACACCATTAATAAATTTCATCCAATCAGGGCCCACGAATGGTCATCGTCGCGTCTTACCACCAAAGATACGCAATAGTCCAGCTGAAAGTGAAGCTTATTCAGCTAGACGTACTCAGTTGTGTGTGTGTGTACGAACTTCCAGATTTTTTAAATAAAAATCTATTAGGCTTAATAACACCGGAGAAGAACCTATCCTCAGATATTATGTGGCTATTCCCATCGCAAACATACAAATTAAATGTCGAATAAGACTAAGACCCGATTTTCAATGATAAGCGGTCAAGACTTATAAGAGGAATATTACATCTGAGATTAATCAGCGATTGAAAATATGGCCCCAAGTATTCATATAAAATAATAAAAATATATATATCACCTGTATTTTCAAATCAAATCATTCACACATAACACGTTTGTATATCGATATCACATATTCACGACAGACCTTACATGAATAAGTGTTAGAATGAATCAAATCATTTGTAGGGTACCGCAGCCTTTAAAACCATTATGAATTTTACTTGGAGACTATCCACTATGACTGTAAGGCAGATATTGGTCTATGGCCAAGTAATATTACGTAAATACTCGTAAATTAGAAGCTGTGTTAGAGATGGTACTCGGTACATGAATCTGAAAAAAATAATTGCGCATATCATCAACAGTTACCGTGACTCATCTAAGTGGCTATTATTTAGGCGAATGTTTTGTGTTTATAAATTATACCAGCTCAGAAAGTTGTACCTTTTCCATTATTTAGGTATAGAATACAGTTATTTTGTACCATCATGCAATTTTTTAATCCGTTTGCTCGCGGATGTGACGCGCTTCCTCGGGAAATAACTACAAATGAAAAACAAATAGAATTCTGGTAACAACGATTCAGCTTATTATGCGTCAAGCAGAAATTTTAATAGTGGACAAGGAGGCACTTATGAACGTTACATTGGTACATACAGTTGAATTTACCACCGGTTCGGAATACACTTAAACTGAGAAGACTCCGGCAAGAAACTCAGCAAGACTTTTCAAAAGTTTGTAACACACAACGAAAATTTTATTAAATATTGGTAAGTTTTATAAAAAAAAATGTTTTATTTTTTGCGGTCGTTAAAATTAACAATAAAACTATAATAATGCTACGGAACACAACGATACACACATGGGCGGTTTTTTAATTCCGATAAATGATATGTGATGAGTAAAGATAACCTTGTAGCCCTTGTTGGTAATCTAACGGGCACAACTATGCAGCAAAATTTTCTTAATTTATTTATTGATTACAAAACAGTTGTACAGACATTTAAAATATAGGTACTTGTTATATAGTAATACTGTCGCCCGCGGTTTCACCCGTGCACCGGGATAAAAAGTAGCCTATGTCCTTCTTCATACTATAGGCTATCTGCAAGCCAAATTTCATGATGATCCGTTGAGTAGTTGAGGCGTGATGGCGTAGCAAACAAACAAACAAACTCACTTTCGTATTTATAATATTAATTAATAATATAGTTAGGATAATTAAGCGGAAGAGGTTTTTCGTTTGATTGTTTGTCTGTTTCAACGCGGTAATCTCTGGAACTACCTGAAAATTTTTTTCACTAATATGTATCTTACATAATACCAGAGTTTTATAAGCTTTTTATCCCGGGAACGCAGGTCATCGTTCCCAGGGACCGCAGTCCAATTGTACATGTTGGGCAGTTATAATAAACATTATGCAGTGGCAGATTGTCCAATAAACTATCTCAGTACGATGCAAAATGTTGTGGCGTCATCTATATTTCTGCGTGTGAACTATCTTAGTGTTACTGATATGTAGATGTCGCGACAATCTCATCAATTCCAATTCGTCTTTTTGACTGAACGGATGTTTTTTTCGCCAATCGCTCTTGCAGTAGCACTTGAGAGCCAATTACTTTCTTATTTATTTTTGAACAAAATTTGTTCAGATATTGAATGAGTTGTGAAACCACGAACTGTACCTATTATGGATTATTGCATATAAGATTCGCAAAGCCATTCATTCCACAAATATTTCTTTTCTGATCCTCTGCACCTTTGTTGCTATCAGTTTCAATTTGTAATACATAGAAATATTAACAATATGGAAAATGATTCTGTTTGCAATGAAGCACTGTTTGCATATGGAGATACCAGAACGTAAGAAAGTTAACAGAAAACCCGCTATATCGAACCGGTTTCAATAGAAACTGATTCAACTTCTTCGTGTCAACGGCATTAAAGACATTATCGTAAAATTACATGTGACCAAATTAAATGTAGAATGAGGTCGTGAAGTCATGCATTACAATGACATTTATGGTGCATAATATGTGGTTAGTCTGCTGCGAAATGACGCAATGTATACCAAATACAAATTACAAGTTTTTCAAGGTCTACTGCGTATTATAAGAAGTTCAATAATCTAGTAACAAAAAAACGAGTTTTTTATTTCTAGTTTTAAGTTTTATTTTTTTGGTCAAAATCGTATAAAATAAATTGATTCAAGTCCAAATACAAGATAACAAATAATAATATTTTTTATTTATTTCTCACATAGAAGGTTCTTAAGAATAAATGCAGTACAACATATTTCCAAAGGCTAATTAATCAACCAGCTTTGCGAAAGCTGGTGCCTGCTTTAGGTTTAAAAAAACCTGTATTACAGGTCACCAGGGCCCACACCGCATAATCGATCCTAGTCTTGACTCTATAAAATGTATGTCCTTTCATATTCCTCAAAAAACCCAGTGGTCAGCCGCATTAAACATTTTATTTTTACGCGGCTGGCCACTGATTGCTGTTGCCGATCCAGTATTCAGCCCTGCAGGGATATTTTAAAACGCTCAGATTCGATATCGGAAACGGATTCAAAAACTACCGAGGCGATATACCGCAATTGCTTTTTTAATTTCCGAATTCGAATATTTTTGATGTTTCTTTACGGAAATATCAAATCGATTCATCGAAAAGTTTTCGGAAATTGAAATAGCAATTGCTGAAATTCGCCTTGGAATTTTTTGAATCCGTTTCCGATATCGATTCCGACGTTTTAAAATAGCCCTGCAGATCTAGCTGGGTACAAACGAAGCTACTGTGAACTGACCACCCATAGACTTTAATACGTTGCGATAAGGTTTATGTTCGTTTCTAAATGTACAGTTAACAGTGTCTTCGATTGTACCCATTTAAGTGGTATTTTTAAGGACGTTGGTAGACAACATTTTAGATTTACCTGAAATAGTTATAAAATGTATTTAGGTAGTTTGTATTTCAATAATTGAGAAGGTACCTATGTATATAATTTTCGATAAATACTTCTGTATACTTTTTTCAGCCAAAAATGCCGCCAAGACAAACGTATCTTCCAGAGAAACTCTCTTCCGCCATGGAAGCTATAAGAAACGGAATGCCGATAAGAGAGGCTAGTAGAACGTTTGGAGTTCTTTGAGGCACATTAAAAGATCAGCTTCATCTACGTTTCTCAGAAGGCCCAAGAAAAATGGGTCCAGTTTCCATTTTAAATAAAGCAGAAGAAGTTGCACTGGTGGATTGGTGTCAAAAACTAACCCTTAAAGACTGACAATTTATAAAATACGGTCCAAGCAATAGTAAAGGCCGACGGAAGACCTAATCCTTTCGTAAATGACAGAACAGGAAAAAAATGGCTAAATAATTTTTTCGAAGAAACCCTTCCTTATCTATACGAACAGCTGAAGAAATTTCAAAGGGGACTTGACAGAGTTTTTAATCCAGATGCTCTGGATATACTGGATGATCCTAAGAGAATATTTATTTAAATGGTGATGGAACAAGTTTTATGATTTGCCCAAAAACTGGAAAAGTAATTGCTCCTAGAGGCTATAAAAACATTTATCAAATTGTCAAAGGAAGTGACAAGGAAACAATTACTACTAATTATTAAAAAATATATTTTTGAGAATTTTGCTATAAGAAATAAGAGAGACTTAAATAATATCGTTGATTTTTATATAAATAATGCTCATTTTGATCTCATGCTTATTCATAGTTATAAGGGCTGAATACTGGGTTCATAGAGGCTGATTATTGGATTTTAGAGGCTGGCCACTGGCAAAAAGTGCCATTTTTTGTTTGAACTTAAATATATATTTTATAAAGAGAAATATTGTTTTTGACATATGTTGTTTAAAAACAATTAATCCAATTATTTGATAAGTGGCCTTTAGACAGTGTGAGGTTGTAAAAATGAAACGTGTGTAAGGTGGGTATTTGAGTTCTGTGGGTGGAGGAGAATAGTTTATGTGTGATGTTTGTGTGAGTAAGAGTGTAATGCGTGGGTGAGCGAGATTTCGATATATATACAAATATGTATTCCATATCATTTAAATTGTTTTTTTCTTCTTATCCACGCACATTTTTGACATAATTATCGACAGTACACGTTTTAGTATAGCTATAAGAATTATTATTGCCACCAAAATGACAGCCAGTAGATCCAGGTACATCTTCTGGTAGCAGGGCACGTGTAGCGCCGGCGAGCGCAGATGTAGCGCCCCGCGAGTCTTCACCACGTGCTCCACCCAGTGCACCAGCTCCGCGCCCGGAGACACCGGCCGGTCGTGGTATATGAATGATAGCTCCTTCATTTTCTTCGCATAACTGAAATAGTAAGAAATCCAGAACTATACTTAACGTCAACGTGTTATTCAAGGTTATACCTAGTCGTAGCAACTCAGGTCAAAATAATGTTAAACTGTTTAAAAGTTATAGCTGTGGTTATAGCTTTTTCCGCATTGGTAAGAGAATCTGGTGTCCGACAAACATTCTAATTTAGAAATGTTTACAATAATTCTTACTATCTAACCTAAAATAGAAAAAAAAAACTTTGTATAGTGTATGCGAATATCGGCCTTTTGAGGACCCTTATCGTAAAGACGGAACTGGTCAGGCGGGTATCACAAACTAGCCTACCACTGTTTTACATCATAGATTCTATTGTCTGATTACAAATCATAAACTCCATGTTACCTCGGGTTTTCAAGTACATCTTCAAGTGCTGCCTTCAGTGAATCCGTCATAGTGACAGATAAATCAACTTTTTTAGCAAAACCTCTCTTCACGGCTCTTTCTACATTGCTAAACTGGTCAGCATATACCGGGATCCCAATTATGGGGACACCGAAGTGTACAGCTTCAGTGGTTGATAGAAGACCCCCGTGTGTGATGAAGAGAACACACTTTGGATGAGCTGCAAAATATAACCGCAAATTAATTAACGGAATAGATAAGCTAGAATAACACAAATACGTCACGCGATAGGTTATCGTTATTGATAATAAGATGAATAATTTGAGGTTTGTTTGGAAATATAGAACAACGTAATATAGAATGAGTCCAAATAAACATACTTTTATGGCTTCCGCACCCATAGGATACTCAATGGGAACTTATTATTACGCCTACGCCTTCTGTCCTTCTGTGACAGATCAAGAATGAATAATTAAACTAACTGCTTAATTAATTAGTAGTTCTTCCTTACCTAAAATACTAGTTTGAGGGGCCCATTTTATAATATGCACATTTTTATGGGGATGTGGCAAGTTCTCCTCGAATTTCCATATAACGGTATATTCTAAGCCACTAAACATTTTCAAGAGGCTCTCTTTGAGATCTGTTGGTAAATCTTTACTCTTCAAATTGGATCCCATACTGAAATAAATAACTCCGTTTTTTGCGTTGTCCATTATTTTCTTCAAGTCCTGCAACAAATACACAAAGACTTTATAGTAGCTGAAGTTTAGTTTCAAAAGAAGCATAGACATAGCTCCGGCCTTTAGACCATAAAATTACCATTGTAAGTTATGATGTGGCTAAAGGTGGTTGATAAACACACAAAGCCTAAATCATTGCAGGTAATAAATTTTATTTTATTCATAGACAAAGATTCAGAAACAAGCGAGCGCCCTATTTTCGCAGTCGCTTCAAAATCTGTTTTGTATGGACAAAATTTTCACTTACTAAAGTTTAAATAAGTTAAATATATAAGCTCCGAAAACGCTGCCACGAAACACCAATCGACCAACAGATCAAGCGTCGCAAATAGAACTAGATTAGCCACACTCTCCGAAGGGACCCCGACCCAAGCAGGCAATGAACTGGAATCTGCAGGGGAAACGAAAGCGTGGCCGTCCCAAACAAACCTGGCGACGCACTGTGCTTGACGAAGCGAAGAAGATCAGGAAGTCTTGGAGTGAGATCAAACGTGAAGCTTAAGACCGTTGGGATGGAGAGTTTCTGTGGACGCCCTCTGCCCCATCTAGGGGACACAGGATCATAAGTCAAGTCAAGTTAAATATCAGTCTCACATACCTCTGGTAAAGGCTTAGTATCTGTATCAATATGGTATCCTCCAATGGGCACATAATTTGGTGGCAGTCTCTTGGCTCCTCCTAATGACACATGAGAGTTGCCTAAAACCATAGAAGCATTGTAGACCAAATCTAAGTACGGAGGTACGGATCTTCCCTTATTAGCTATGGCGGGTGCTATTAGTCTGTCGAAAATGTCTTGTTCCGTTGCGAAATAATTGCTGAAATAATAAATAAAATGTTACTTGTAGCACTTCAAATTTTAATGAAAGTTGATAAGGCCTTTGTAAATAATTATGTTGAAAAATCAGTACTTACAATTTATTATTATAAGAACCAGCTATCTGGTTCCATAGCTCTCGCACACGTTGAGTAAATGTGAAAGGAGGCAAAAAGTCGCTTTTAAAATCCGTATTGTAAGCTGGATGCAGTTTCTCATCAATAAGCTCCGTCACCATCCAATGTGGCTCCAAAGTTGAGAACCAAACGTATGGGCAGTTAAATACTGCTGAAAAGCTTAAATAAGAAACAAATGAGCGAATAAGATGACTAAATAACCCAACGAATTAACAGCTCTATTATTCCAGGCAAATATTACCTGAGTGAATTACATACGCTAAATTATATAGAATTGCACTAAATATGTGATTTAATGATCCTGATTTTATGGTCAAGATGAAACTTACCCTGCAGGTAACTGGCTAAACAACCATTCCGCTACCACTAAGTCAAAACGCTGTTTGGGGTCTTGCATCAACTTTTGAGTGTTCTCATTCTCCATAGTTGCTTTGCTCAGGTTTATCATTATATCCATTATAAATTGTTGATTTTGTAAATTTGATTTACCATCCATAAATGCTTTTACGTCCAGTGTCATGACTGTTTAAAAAATATGCTGTTAAATATTTATTGAAAGTCCTCAGGGTTAGAATTTGCTCAAATCAGATTCTTCACCTTCGGTCCCAGTATCTCTAATAGTCCACCCATACTAACCTAACCGAGCAGTAACCGTTTTGGTGAAAAAATATATGGATAAAAACTACCACTATGTTATTTATACCACAAAAAATCAAGGAATTTATTACCATTAAATACCTCTACAATGGATGTGACATCAATTTGGTGCAAGTTTGGATGGTGTTGCTTTTTTATAAACGGTGTTATGTATGTCACCTGAAAATCATGTCAAAAATTATTAATGACGCAGATCTTTATAATGTGAATGCAATAAATTCTACTGTTTTGATATTTATATGGCATTGATTTATTTCCCAAATTACTATCATATGAAATAAAATACCAACCTCATGTCCTGCAGCCAGCAAATGTCTTACGATTCCGTCTCCAAGTATACCATGACTTCGAGACGGTATCGGGAAGACCACCAGTATATTATACGCTTCACACACATTTATTATAAGCAAACTAAGCAGTAACCAGCTTTGTTTACCCATTTTGAACGCCACGGTCAGTCAACACTAGAGGCCTTACTAATGATAGTTTATATCGTTGACTAGAACTATTTAAATATTTTACTGTCCGAAGCTAATCATACTGCTTTCTGCTTATTTTCATAGATCTAATTGCACTCCTTCTTACTACGTCGTTTATTAGTAATTGTAATATTATTTATCAGCACTCTCTCGATTAATTAAATTAATTCAGTAATATCAAAGAAACAACAATGAAACAACTGTTAATAAAAATCGTTGGTCTACGACACAACATTTCGTGATTAGTCTATTAGAAACAATATGTACGTTGCTTAACCTATTTATCGTGGAGTTCAAATGTAAATTGTTGTGGCTATATTTATTAGTAAAACTTTAAATTATCTGCCGATTACAGTTCCTTGGCCGATAATTTATACTTTTTAATGCAAAGGCACTTAGTAGTCTGTTTATTTTTTATTCAAAACTTATTTTGTTTGTTATTTTGAAATATATTACTGGCATAATATCGTGAATTTATTGAATATTTAATAAAATATCAAATCTCGATATTTCTGCTTGATTTAAATTGTGTATCTTCTAAGGATGACCCACAGTAACCTACCTAGTAATAATAGGCTATAATATTAAAATTTCCAAACTTTACATAACTTAATTTATTTTTTTCTTCTTATCCACACAAATCATCTTCAACTTAATCATATACAGTGCACGCTTTAGCATAGCTATGATGATTATTAGTGCTACCAAAACGAGAGCCAGTAGATCCAGGTACATCTTCTGGTACCACGGCACGTGTAGCGCCGGCGAGCGCAGATGTAGCGCCCCGCGAGTCTTCACCACGTGCTCCACCCAGTGCACCAGCTCCGCGCCCGGAGACACCGGCCGGTCATGGTATATGAACGATAGCTCCTTTATTTTTTGTGTATAACTGGAACAATAAAATATCAAAAACGTAATTTATTAGTTCCTTATACGTAACTTTTTTTGAACTCAGTTTTAGGTTACAAAGGTGGATTTTTGATTGTTTTAAATATATGTTAATTATTCAAAGCTTAAGCTCATTAAGTAGATACCTCGATTTTCCAAGTACATCATCAACAGCTTCTTTCAATTCATCTGTCATTGTATGAGACAGTAGAACTTTCTTCGCGAAACCTCTGATCACAGCTCGCTCTACATTGCTGAACTGATCAGCAAACACTGGAATCCCAATGATAGGGACACCGAAGTGAACGGCTTCAGTGGTTGATAGAAGACCACCGTGTGTGATAAAGAGAATGCAATTTGGATGAGCTATAAAGATAACAATTACAAGTCAATAGTTGATAATATAGTTGAATAAATAAATAAATGAACATGTCTTTTACTTAAAAATAGCATAATAAAACAAAAGAAAGAAAAACAGAGACAACATTTTTAATTCATCATTGGTTTCTAAATTCATTGAAGCAACTAAGAATGATAGCAACCATTAGAAATCATACCCTCCTAATTCTAAATTATTACCTAAGATACTTGTTTGCGGTGCCCATTTTAAAATATGCACGTTTTTAGGTAAATCAGGTAACACTTCCTCAAATTTCCATATGATAGTATATTTAAGTTCACTGAACATCTTCAAGAGGCTCTGCTTCAGCTCGTTTGGCAAATCTTTACTCTTCAAAATGGATCCCATGCTAAAATAAATTACTCCATTCGTCGCGTTGTCCATAATATTCTTCAAGTCCTGCAATGATTTTATATTTAACTGCAATTTACAATGATTTTATATATTTTCTGAAGCTATAGGACAATTAACCCATGAGTTAAGCAATATTACCATATGTGATTTATTAGAGGAGGCCTTAGAGATCAATATTATGAAAACCAATAAGCAATAAGAAAAAGCGCCATTTTAAAATATTTTTTGTTTATTGTTACGACCCCGAAGGCTGGAGAGACTCTAAACAAGTAAAGCAGAAATCTTATTCATATGACATATACCTCTGGCAAAGAATTGATATCTCTGTCAATATGGTAGCCACCAATAGCCACGTAATTTTGTGGCAGTCTCAAAGGTTGTCCGAATGATACATGAGAATTGCCCAAGATCATGGAAGCGTTGTATACCAAGTCTAAGTACGACGGTACGGGTCTTCCCTTTGCAGCTATCGCAGGTGCTATTAGTTTATCAAAGATTTTTTGTTCTGATGCTAGATAGTTGCTGTAAAGTTCAAATATTTAGCATTAAGTTACAAATGTAAAGTGACTTCGATAACCATAACCATAATATGAATAAATATAGACTGTTTAAAAATGTTAAAGTGGCAGTAATACCAAATTTTTTATCTACACGTCAAATATAATTTGAAATTTAACTGCAATCATCCTTTTTAAATTTTAGCCAGCGAAAATACGGACACAGCGTTTTGCATCCTCAATTATAATGTAGACAGCAAAGGAGTGGAACTTGCTTCCGGCGTCTGTTTCCTGATGCTTACAATCTGTGACCTTTCAAGGCCAGAGTGAATAGGTTTCTTCTGGGTAAGCGTGTTTCATCTTACGCTTCAGCTATGGGCGGGTCAGTGGCCAAACGCAAACCCAAAATAATTAAAAAAAAAACAAACACATTAAGGTTAAAATAACCTATACAATTGGAATCCAACTCATTGACTTAAAATTCATAACTTACAATTTATATCTGTAGGACTCAATTATTTGTATCCATAGCTCCTGTACACGTTGTTTAAAAGTAAATGGCGGTAAATAAGTATTTTTATGATCCATATTGTACGCTGGGTGCAGTTTCTCATCAATCAGATCCATTAACATCCAATGTGGCTCCAGAGTCGAGAACCATACGTATGGACAGTTAAATACTGCAGAAAAACTGAAACAACGAAGAATTGAATGAGAAAAAATTTAATAGCTAAAGCTGTAAGACCCTGATGATCATTACCATATAAACCTTATCGCTAATATCTCCATGTGATATTTCACTGACCTTGCACCTAATTGACTGAACATCCACTCAGCTATTACGATGTCAAAACCTTGATTTGGGTCTCGTATAAACTTTTGGATGTTTTCACTTGCCACGATTTCCTCATTTAAGTCTATCATCATATTAAAAAAATCTGTTAAAAACTCTTCGTCTAGTTGATTGAACATTCCGTTCATAATTGCTTTTATGTCTACTATCACAGCTGAAAAAAACTACACATTAATTATGTATATCGATAGCCTTTCTTTTCCCATTGGTTATTGGCGTTGCAGTTATCTAAAGGCTTTTTAGTAATTATCCGAAATATTTTTTTACCATTGAATGCGTTTTGATTATTTGTGAGATCTATTTGGTGCAAGTTTGGATGATGATCCTTCTTTATAAACGGTGTTATGTATGTCACCTGAAAAATGTATTATAAGAAATTTTAATTACATTATTTCAAGCTCATTTGGACGTCTTTGTTTTGTGCACGCTGTTTTTTTTTTTCTTTTACTACAGGGACTTCTATACTCCATTTCTTTAAGATAGGACATGACTTGAACAAAGAAACTTTTTCTTCACAATAAAATTGTAAGCAACTATTATCTTGATTTCTAAGATAAATCAAATATGAAATGTTTACTAGCAAATCATCATATCCCCCTAGAAACCCTATCCCCCTTAATACCTGGGATGGTTTAAAGTAAGTTTTGTAGGTTTATGGAGTGTACCAAGATCCACTAGAATTAAGAAAGTGTCCATTAACACTTTTTTCATTGTTTCATCATTCTTGTCTTAATTTCTAGTAGCACTACGTTCCAGTATTAAAACTGACATTTATTTTTACTTTACCTCATGTCCAGCAGCCAGCAAATGTCTAACGACTCCATCTCCAAGTATGCTATGACTTTTGGCCGGTATTGGGAAGAGCACCAGAATTTTATATGCTTCACAAGCATTTATGATCAGCAAGCTTAGTAGTAACCAGCTTGTATTGTTCATTTTCTGAAAGATGGTGAATATATTTCACGGGCCGGAATAGTTAATTGACTGAGCGAGCGAAGTGAGCGAAGCGTCTACGTTTCATCTAAGACAAAAATGTTTCTGTATGTCTGTTCGGCTGTTCTCCTTTACAGGTCGCATTTCTCAACCGATTCTCGTGAAATTTTGTGAGCAGATGTGGTAATTATATAAATTTCGTTTGGCAGAAAATATAATGACCACCAAAAAGAATAGTGACCAATAACTTCTATTCCTACCTAAAATTGTACTATGAAAACAAATTTAGTAAATTATCACCAACATTAGTAAATTATCACCAAAGAACAATGGGTCAGGTTATATGGAACGCGTCCCCAGAATGTAGTACTATAAGCTATGGTGGAGATTGTTGGCCACATCGAGGGCATCATTTCATTGTATCACACCAAGTCTGGATTCCATGGGAAAAAAAAGATATTCACGGTTAAAGCAATTAAAATACTGTGTAACTTTGTTACCGTCCCGCAGCATTGTAAAAACTTTTCTGGTTTTAAATCATTAGATATGCTAATCCGAGTGTAATCTATCTATGTGCTAAGTTTCACCCACATCTAATTAGCCATTTTGGTATTAATAATAATTTAAAAATAAATATCGACAAAATCTTAAGCATTTATTACTTACATTACTAGGGTGAAGATCAAATATTATTATTATTCTTTCTTTTTTAATTGGCACAACAAACAAGTAAACTTACATATTACCGACATTTTGTTACATTGCTGTTCTATAAGAGTATTCAGTCCCGTTGTCCACGTATTGAATTAACTAACGGGTAACGTACTTTAATGTTTATTGATTAAAAAGTTGAATTAGACAATAGACAATAGACATAGCTTTATTTGACATCACAAAAATGAAAATTAAAAATTACAAGTATGCAAACAACAAAAACAAAAGCTTAAAATAAAAAATAAAAAGAAATAACACAAAATAAAACACAAAAGCTTATAATTACGATATGCCACAAAAGAAGAAAGAAATAGCATAGATATTTGTGGTGTGATGCCAAAAAGGACCCCAACTCAGCATATGCTGTGGCACGTAGGTACCATCAGCACTGATTTTCAGTGGAGCCCGAAAAGTTGAGATGCGCTCGCGCGGTGCTCCTGACATAAAATAAATAAATGTGTCGTGTAAAATATATAAATAAAATAAAATAAATCAATTAATTTAAACTTTATAGTGGAATACTTACGTATAAATAAATATTGAGATAAGTGATATACCTAATGAAAATATGTAATACAATATATAATGCGAGTACAGATACTTAAGTATGGAAAATAAACTAAATTACTGATAGGAAGTGCTCAAATAAGATGGAACTACTCGACCACCTGCAGGAAAATCTTTCTGGTAGCAAATTAATAAAACTTTTAATTTTGTCTTGAAAGACACAATGCTATTAGCTTCCCTTATTGGAGGCGGGAGGTTATTCCAACACTTGGTGGCCGTGTATTTGAAACTACCTCTAAAAGCTGCAGTGTGATGTAAGGGCATTTTTAATTGGTAGCTTACAGCTCTGGCCGCACGTTTACTGGAAATGTATCGCCACTTCAGCTTCTTGTATAGATACTCAGGTCTTTCAAATTTCACTACATTAAAAAGAAGAGACGCTAAATGGAGTTCCCTTCGGAGAGACATTTTCAAAATTCCTGCATTGTTAAGGTAAGGAGTGACATGCGTGCGTGGTAAAATATTAAAGCAGTATCTAGCACATGCATTTTGCACCCTTTGCACCACCCTGTCAGTTCGTGCCAACAAACGCGGCCCATACACAACGTCTGCATAATTGAAATAATTGAAAGAATTAATTGAAAGTTAGGTTGGTCTTACGGAGGGAATGCCTGGTGATCTGTAATACAGGTTTCACCTAAATCAGACACCAGTCTCTATATTATCTGCAATAACTATGACTCTGTACCATTAATGTGTTGATGAGAAATTAATAAAATTTTATTATTACATAAAAAAAACATTTTCCAGCTAATTTACTGGACTGATATCAATAAAAATTGGCACACGCAATACTTTTTTCTCAAGAATACAGGTGAAGCCACAAGGCACAGCTAGTACTTTAATATTATAAACATGAAAGTGGGTTTCTCTGTTTGTTATATTTTCACAGCTAAAATACTGGATGGATATCGATAAAAATTAGCAGAAAGGTAGCATGGAACTTAGAGATGGAACTGCAATACTTTTTTCATAGGATGAAACCGCGATGCACAGCTTACTAGCTGTGCATCGCGGTTTATCTTTAATATGGGCAATGCGAAAGTAGATCTGTCTGTTATCTGTGTCTATGTTACTTGACCGATATCGATAAAATATCAGCTAAAACATAGCATTGACCCTGGAGATAGCCATACATTTATTTTTCACCTGAAAACGCGATTGGGATCGCTGGTATTGAGTATTCTGTGCCGCAGGGCAATGCTAATAATAACAAAAAACAATCATTACCAAAGGAACATTTATGTAACTTCAAATGTGAATATCTTTTTTCTCCCATGAAATTCAGACTTGCTGTCATAGAATAAAATAATGTGCTCGACGAGGCCTACAATTACCACTATAGCTCATCGTGCTACAGTCTGGGGACGTTTTTACCCATTATCCTTTTAATATTTGGCTTGCGGTTTAAAAATAACAATGTCATCAATTGTTATAAGGACGCGCGTTTCTCGAATTGTTGCGCTTTTCTCGACTCGGGGCACTCCAAATACTGTTGGTTAGGTTAGGTTTGAACTGTGACAATACCGTACTAGATCCAAGTTTGTGCTTTGTGTAATTTTTTGTTGGTAAATGAACTATTTTTGGATTAATTTCACGCTAAAATGGTGGCAAATATTGGTGATCATTAACTATTTTTGGCAATATTAAGTGATTTTTTTACCGTAACATTTTACTAAATCTGGTGGTTCGTTAAACATAAGCCATTTTTTGTGGATTCGGATCGAAAAATTGAATCGGCGAAAAAGTGACATACTTAATTATCGGGATTCGCGAGGGCTGTAGCTCACAGAGCATAGTAATAATAGCTTGAGCTTTCGGTAAACGATAACAGTTTGAGGAAACCATAGCACGGTGGAGGGTATTTTGTACCCGCCTGGCTCGCTACCACCCTCAAGTTGAAAATCTGTTTTCAATCACCTGCCAGTGTGTAGGCCACATCATCACTTACTAGTAAGATTATGGCCAAACACATCCGGGGTAAAAAAGCACTATCAGTAAGAAAAATAAGTTATAAGAGATAGAGAAAGCATTCATAGATTTTCAGAAAAATGCTCTACATATCTCAAGTTCAGACTCGATCATTTTCAAAAAAGAAAAACGCATGTTATTATAATAAGATTTTTGGAAGGAAAAAACTACTGTACTATGGATCTCTGAAGACAATGAAGCAATTAATTATGGTTTGCCGAGGAAATTTTGAATTTTTAATGCAAATTAAAAAAAAAACATCTTCAGACTCTCGAATTCCAGATAAGAATGAGCAAAATTCCGGTTTTATCCGGAAAAATCTGGATACATGACATCAAGTTATCTGACAGTAACCGTACCTACTTGTTATTTGAGTCAGGGACGCCCACTTTATGGTAGAACCTACAATTTATATCCTCAAATTTTAATAATACCATTATACGTAAATAAATAAATAAATAAAAATAGCTTCCGCGGAAAATTTGTACATAAATATTGAGCAATATTCGTCCTGTAATATACCGAATTTTATCAAAATCTAAGCTGTAATTTTCTTCGTAAAAATTTTAGATACTTGGAGCATACTTTCATTTAAAAAAATAAGAAAAGAGGATTATAATTATTTGTTACAACTTATTTTCTGTTTATTTTAAATTTTCTCATAATACGACTAGCACTTACTGACAATAGTTCCAGCTTAATTGTCTAAACAGCACTTTATATCACGACCGATGGTGACATGCGATCTAAAAAAGTGGCCAAAACGACTAAACCAAAATCATCAATTTTCAAATATTTAAATATAAAAACTAAAAGGAACTAGTTTGATTAGTAAAAACATATTAAAATGCCATATTCGATGGCTTAGATATACAGGGCGTTGTTTTGGTCGGCGACAAGCGACCCAGGAGCGGTAGTACAAAATATATATTCCCCAAAAATGGACTTAATTCCATTAAATACTTAAATATGTTGAGAAATACCTTATTCAATTTGAAATAAAATTACCGCAAAGTGTGGTTACTAAGCACGTGCACAGACTAGAGCTAGGCACAAGCCGCCATCGCCCCACCCCTTTACTCCCTCGCACTCCCGTTGAGTATTATGTCTACACTTTGGCTTATTACATGATTTTCATTTTTTTTTTTTTTTTTTTTTTTTAAAAAGTATTTTTTTTAATATTTTTTTTGCACCAGTATCATTTATATTATCGACCCTGAGACGCTCGTCGCTGACTAAAACAACAACCTGTATATCTAAAACATTATAAAAACCAACCGCGTGTGAATCGGATTTGCGCACTATTGGTTCCGTATCCTTACCATGAGAGTTTTTTTAGTGCTGTAGTCAAATGGAACTCATTTCTCCTCAGTTAAATTACAAGTTCGGGAGTATGCATTAACTGAGAAGAGCAAAAATGGAACCCTGCCATCGTGATTACTTCTGTAACTTCGACCTTCGTAAGTTCCGTCCCAGTCTCAGCTGAATTTATGATGATGGCTTCGACTTTGATCATACTTGGAAACTAGATTGAAATTTGGAAAAAGGTATATAGATCTGCTTTTAAATAAAGCAAAATAAAATGTAGAGTGCCACCATAAATAAATATAATTGAGAGAAATGAAAACGTGGGGGGAGCGTGCGGCGGCTTCTGGGATGGTACATAACCGAACCCCGGGAACTTTGAGTCAACAGTTTTAATATTTGGGCCTGCATGCCCAAAAATTAAAACTGTTGACTCAAAGTTGCTAGCTACGCCTCTGATTACTAGATCACACCGCTACCTAACGGTGTATCTCTAAAAAGATTAAAATATAAACGACATCGGCGTGGAGCGGTTACTAATAAATTCTGAACTAATATTTGACATTTAATAAAAACTCAAACCGGCCCCAAGGACTAGAGTAGCGTTGTGCGTGGTTTTGTTGCGGGATTTTCGCCAAATTGTTAACTTAATAAATATTATCCCACCAAAAACATTTTTATGTAAAATATTGCCAAGACATGGCTCGCACTGTCAAAATGTTATCAGATATCATGTAGAGCCAAGCTTATAACTCTACATGCACTTACTCTACAAGCCCTAACTTCACAAACTCTACACATCGTAGTCAAAATATGTGGCTTGGCCATAGCATTATACTCTTACCCGACATATTTATGTTTGAACTCCGCCAATCCACGGACTCATGTGGTGGGTGAATTATGGCATAAATACCCCTCGTTGTTAAGGAAGTCTTGTGATCCAGCACTGTTGAGGAATGGTGGGGTTAGGTGTCATTAGAAAAGAAACAAGCCTGAACAGATTAATACATAATTCAACCAAGCTCACCAAGGTCCTCGTAAAATGTTTAAAAGACGTAAAAAAAAGACAAGATTATTTAATTTTATTGTAATCTATAAGTCACTCGCCAAAAAAGAAGACAGTCTTTAAAATTATTAACATTACAACAATGTTATTTTCTGCCGCAGTACATACACACTTTTAACGTTTTGTAAACATTTTTTTTAACTTATTTCAGTTGGTGTTTTTATGTTTTTTTTTTTATTATTTACTCTCTTATGTAGGAAGGAGCCCCGGTTTTGGCCAGTACCCTGATTGTGGCCACTTGCAATTTTGAAATTCAATAAATAAGGCGTTGAAGCCTGACTCGTTTATTGTCTATAGTAAATAAAATCTTTGATGAGTATCGCTTTTGACGAGCAATTGTAGAGGCGCTGTGAGTGTATAGGAACTTTTCTGTGACACTGTAAAAGCAAAAATAATAATTTCCGTAAATTTCTTAACAGAAACCATTAGCGACCCTCTGTAATTAATCGATAAATATCTTGCTAAATTTTTTATTTGTTGCGTGGATTCTTACTGAAGCATACTAAATGAATGTCTAGGAACTTGATTTTGATGTTATATTGACAGTCAATGAATTCATCTATCTGGAAACTTAGATGAAATGGGTGGCCATAACTGGATCAGTAGTGATTTTACATCTTTTATTTTTAAAAATTAATAATAAATAAAATATTTTTCTCTCGATACACACTTCCACAAAACCTCAAAGATGAATAAATAAACTGCTTTATTAACATAACTAAAAAGACGATACGCATTTTTGAATTAAAGGCGAATTTTTTTATATATTTTTTTTTAAAGTGGTCACATCCGGGGCTCTTGCCCTATTAAAACTCAAAAATTGAAACATTTAATGGTGCGTCTATGCTATGCGAACCGAGCACGAGCCGAGCCATGAACGAACATTCGTTGTTCGCGTAGCGTGCACGGACTTGCGAGCTTCGAACGAGCATTCGTCTGGCGCTCGACTGCGCTCCGAACGATTGTCAGTTTTCACGAACACGGATTCGCATCGCGCTCGTTGTAGCGTCCACACTTGAGCAACAAACAAATTCTGTTCGTTCGTAGCTCGAATCGGCCGTGCTCGGTTCACGTAGCATGGACGCACCAGAATCCTACAACATTGTTACCATATGTTTTATTAATGACATAGAAAAATAGAGTCAGACACATTAACGCTAAAATTATATCTTATGCATATTATCATATTGAATTTTTATTAGTTTTTTTTAATGAGTTGTAAAAAATATTCTTCTCAGTCGAAGATCGAGTTCCTTACAAGTGGTAACTTCAGTAAATGTGACCTTCATAAATGGTCTTCATTGTGGCCTAAATTGAATAAATGGTTTTGACTTTGACTTTGATGGGTTCTAAAGATTAAGACTAGTCAGTCGAGTAAAAACATTATGTAATTGGTGTATTTTCTGACAGACATACATATTATCTTCGACATTCTAATGGTGCGTCCATGCTACGCGAAGCGAGTACGAGCCGAGCCTCGAACGAACAGGATTCGTTCGTTGTTCGCGTAGCGTGGACGGACTTTCGAGCCTCGAACGAGCGTTCGTTTCGCGCTCGACTGCGCTCCGCCCGATTGTCAGATTTTTCACGAACACGGATTCGCATCGCGCTCGTTGAAGGCTCGTTGTATGCTTGTTCTATGCTCGTTGTAAGCTCGTTGTACGTCCACACTTGACATCGCGAGCACCGAACGAATCCTGTTCGTTCGTGGCTCGGCTCGTGCTCGCTTCGCGTAGCATGGACGCACCATAACGTTTATTACAGCGCCTCCTAGTGACCTGTGGTGATAAATACTGTCACGCAGAAACTTAAGTATCATCCCGATGAGGGATGACCGATCCTGATGATCCTCAAAAAGTACCTACATTTCGTCGTATGGTTAGAAGGTATTGTACACGGTATTGATTTAACATAAATAAATGACAATTGTAATAAATAAAAAAAATACCATTTATAAACATACTAGAATAATTTTAATGAATACTTTTAATCCATACTTTCACCATTCAAAATTAACTTATATAAATTATGTAGGATTTTATAAAGTTTTGGAGATAAATAGTAGCAGACACAGACCAACACACATAGCCTAACGTAGTATAATGGTAAGTTTTAAGCACTCATTTTGGCTATTAATAATAACTGTAAAGAGTCCAAAGTTTCAATTCCTCAATCAAATTTTTTCTTCTTATCCACGCACATTTTTGACATAATAATCGTCAGAACACGTTTTAGTGTAGCTATGAGAATTATTATTGCCACCAAAATGACAGCCAGTAGATCCAGGTACATCTTCTGGTACCAGGGCATGTGTAGCGCCGGCGAGCGCAGATGCAGCGCCCCGCGAGTCTTCACCACGTGCTCCACCCAGTGCACCAGCTCCGCGCCCGGAGACACCGGCCGGTCGTGGTAGATCAGCGATAGCTCCTTCACTTTTTGTGTATAACTGGAACAATTAAATACCAAAATTGTTGTGATAAATTGCGTTTTATTTTATCACTATCTTTCTAATAACCGTAACTATAAGGAATCTTTAGGTGCATAAGTACCATATAAGTATAATTCAAGTTACCGTTCATAGCAGTTTGAACTGTGTGAGTTGAAACACTCAATTCGCCATACTTTTCATACAAAACCTCTGTACTTATTATGGCTTGGTTAAACATTTTTCGTTAGATGTTTTGAACAAATTAGTATCGTGTGCACTATATCTAGCCGTGTATCTAGGCGAAATTAAAAAAAAGTGTGAACAAATTCAGTCAAAGCCTCCGAAAAACAGCGTTTTTGCTCAAATTTTACCTGAACTTTGAAAGAAAAAAATGCATTCAAACTTTTTTTAATTAGCTTATTACTTGTGTCGGCTATTGAACCTACTAAAAATGCAAAAAAGTCGACAATAACTATTTTATTGATCCAATCGATAAGGTCTATGATAAGGATACAATCTTTGGAATAAACATTGGATCTTACGATTAAAATTGTTTCTGTTAAGCCATTTTTAAATAATACAATTATGTAACCAACCAGGCGGGTACACGACCATCTTGTTATGGCTTCCTTGCGATGTTTAATTTTACTGAAAGCTCAATGTTGGATTCCTACAGTAACATCAACTCACGGCATTCCAAATTACAACTACTACAGACCAATAAGAAAAAAAACTTACCTCGGGTTTCCAAGTATATCATCAAGTGCTACTTTTAATGCATCAGTCATTGTATAAGAAAGGTCCACTCTCTTCGCAAAACCTTTGTTTACAGCGCGCTCTACATTACTGAACTGGTCAGCAAACACCGGGATCCCAATGATGGGGACACCGAAGTGAACAGCTTCAGTGGTTGATAGAAGACCACCGTGTGTGATGAAGAGAACGCATTTTGGATGAGCTGTAAGTACGAAATAGTTGGTCTGCTTGAGTTTGCTATTTATTTATACCATGTATTTTTCAATATTTTGCCAAGAAAGCACACGATCATTGTCAGTAACATCACGGTAAGGGTGTGGGGTATTCAAATCAAAGTGAGGTTAAATGTTTAGTTAGTACTCATTTGCGAAAGCCGTACCGCGCACACTACGGTTGTCGAGAAAGAAAATCAACAAATCAATTGATCAATCAGAAAGTTTTGAAATATGGACATATCGTATCTCAAAAATCATGTTGTACAGCATCGGGATTTTTAAGAAGGGTGTAAAATATTTTTGCAAGGTCGACAACAGGCAAGTATTAACCATGATATTGCAAGCGTCTATACAGGCGCCTAAAGACGTACGCTTGCCACTTCAGAGGTATGAAAAAATATATATAAAAAAAATCAAGGGAAGTGAATATATGATCACTGTAATTACTGATCTGAAAAAAAATAAGTCAGTAGAACTCGGCGAATTCATACAAGTGCCCCATAGGAGAGTCCCAGAGAGGTAGAGCGTAGCGTTTATTCGCTCAAAGAGCAGCTCGACTGGGGAAGTACCTCCACCTTACAGAATACCGCAGCCAAATAACTTTATGTTGTGTAAAGTTGTGTTCCTGCGCGTGAGTAAGGTCACCAGAGCTCATAGGGGAGGAGGGAAAGGCAGTAACGCGTGAGCGATGCTTCTTGTGTTGAAAGCGTCCATATGGCTACGGGAACCGCTTACAATCAGGCGGGCCGTATGTTTGTTTACCGACTTAGTAGTAAAAATAGGGCATATTATGGCATGTAATGTGTTTACAAAAGTCATAGTTTATCATGAGTGTATCTCACATTTTTATCTGGGGGCACTTCCGTGCCCCCCGCCAAGACAGCCAAGCGAAGCGAAAGGGCACTACCTACCTTTTCTCGAAGCGCTTCGTCGTTTTTTTGAACCCTCATAACTTGGGTTTGGATTATACCAGATGAACAAAATTCTCAGGACATGATGTCAATAGTAAACTTATTAAACATATTATGTTTCAATAACATAACTCTTATACTTTAGATTTTATTGATATCTAAAAAAACCCCGATTTCGTCACTGACTCACTGATGATCATCAAAACTCATAGGGTACTTCCTGAAGTCTTAGAAAGCTGAAATTTGGTATGTAAGCTTGTATTAGTACACAAACAACAAAAAAATTATAAAACTTGGAAATTTCAATAAAAAAAAAACATAAGCAACTTATAAAAAGAAGTGAAATCCCACCAAAAACATTTTTATGTAAAATGTTGCCGCCAAGACATATGGCTCGTACTGTCAAAAAGTTATTAGATCTCATGTAGAGCCAAGCTTATAAGTCCACATGCACTTACTCTACAAGCCCTAACTTCACAAACTCTACACACCGTATTCAAAATATGTGGCTTGGCCGTTTCACTACTACAAGAACTTTTGAATAACAAAAAAGTTATGAACAGTGAATACATTTTTCACCTTACTCCCATGTGACGGGAGCGAAACGGCCAAGCCACATATTTGGACTACGGTGTGTAGAGTTTGTGAAGTTAGGGCTTGTAGAGTAAGTGCATGTGGACTTATAAGCTTGGCTCTACATGAGATCTAATAACTTTTTGACAGTACGAGCCATATGTCTTGGCGGCAACATTTTACATAAAAATGTTTTTGGTGGGATACATTTGTCTACTCTAGTTTAAATAGTTGTCAGTTAATATTAGCTCATTAATGCAGCTTACTTTAACTACTCTTGTGGAATAACATTTTCATCTTCATCATAAACCTTTCAGCTGTCTTTCAGCTCTTTTGGTATTTATATCCGTCATATCAGCATTCATCTTAAATCGCTATTTTTGTGTATCCATTCACCATGATGCGTGTAACAGTGGTGCTGATTCTGTTGTTCACAACTAAACTAATTTAGTTCCACTATATCACTTTCTAACAAAGAACATAAGAAAAGGATGAAAGAAATTTGGCCTCTCAAATTAGTCCAATGCCTGTTTTCAACATAAATTTAGTCGCCATCTATCGCGGTTAAGTCTAAATACCCGCAAATGAAAACGGTAAAGACTAATTTGACAGCTTTAATTATGTTCTATCCTTTTTAGATATAATAATGTTTGTAAGAAAGAGATGTGATGTGACTAAAATAAGTTTAGTGCGATTTACAACAGAATCGGCACCAGTATTGTTTGTTTATCATTAACCATTAGATATGGGTCTAGTGAAATGAAATTCTTACCTAAGATACTTGTTTGCGGTGCCCATTTTAAAATATGCACATTTTCAGGTAAATCAGGCAAAACCTCTTCGAATTTCCACAGAACGGTATATTTTAAGCCACTAAACATCTTCAAGAGGCTCTGCTTGAGCTCCATTGGAAAATCTTGACTCCTCAAATTAGATCCCATGCTGAAATAAATTACTCCATTCTTTGCGTTATCCATTATTTTCTTCATGTCCTGAAATACATGTAATGTTTACTCGTATGCATTCCATCTCACGATGGGGAACTACGCAGTTTTATTTTGTGTCCTAGTTTTTATGGATTTTAAGAGATGAAAATTTCCAATATTATTCTTCATTGAAAGCACTCTGTTAACCTATATTCCTTATTAGTAGCTTAGCTTATGAATGTTCTTTTATAACGCAATACTTCGCCAAATTAAAATTGTTCTCATTATTAAGTATGTGTTTGCTATATTATAGTGTGTCCGTGTACCGACTATATAATTGGTTTGCTAAAGACCATATTAATTCATTGTACATGGATATTGTTATTTATTAAATTGACGTCTAATAAGATTGTTAGAACTCGACGAAATTGTCACGAATAGGTACTCAAAATTTTGCCAAAAGCACAAAAGTAAAATTCTTGTTCAGTCGTACCTCTGGTAAAGGCTTGATATCTGGGTCGATATGGTATCCACCAATACCGGCATAATTCTGTGGCAATCTCTTGGGTAGTCCTAATGATATATGGGAGTTACCCAAAACCATAGAAGCGTTGTATACCAAGTCTAAGTACGGAGGTACAGGTCTTCCCCTCTCAGCTATCGCAGGTGCTATTAGTTCGTCGAAAATTATTTGCTCAGTTGGTAGATAGTCGCTGGAAAATCCAAATATGTATATTTTATTTAGAACGTAGAATTATAGCCCTATGTATATCTATACTAGCCTTGCAGAGATCACTTACCCCTCTTTGGGATTGAATTTCTAAATATCATTTCCTAGTACACCTCTACGCTAGAAAAATGAAATCCCTCAAAATTTCATCTTGTATGATCTTTGTTTTGATTCTACGTTGATGTCTAACTTTTTTTTTTTACAAAGGTAGGTACAGTGATTAACATAATAAACGTTTGTTTAGGATAAGGACAACTGTAGCTTATTTATTTATACACATAAATTAATTCCATATGTGGCTAATTAATAATAAACCGAAGTACTAGTGGAAATAATCCAAAGTTTGAATTAACAATATTTTAATATATTAATATAACTGAAACTATTTTATATTTGAGCACTAGCATTTGGTTTAAAAAATCCCTAAATTGATTTAAGCAAGATGTGGACCCGACAATTTTAGAGCTTATCTTTAGCTCATGTAGCATAGGGATTTTCCTCAATTCCCGCGATGGGCCTTACAGTACTTTAACCTAAGCCAATTAAATTTAACTCCTATTCAAACTTCATTTGATTTACAAATAGATTTTCTCTGCTTCTTATAAATCCTCCTCTATGCAAAAATCCTTTTCATCAGTAATGAATACTTAATCAAACTTATTAAATCTAATAGGCCTAAATTCAGCAGGTATACTTACTATTTATATCTGTAAGACCCAATGATGTGTATCCATAACTCATGAACACGTTGTGTAAACGTGAATGGAGGTAAATATGTATGTTTATAGTCCGTATTGTAAGCTGGATGCGGTTTCTCATCGATTAGATCCAAAATCATCCAATGTGGCTCCAGTGATGAAAACCACACATATGGACAGTTAAACAGTGCTGAAAAACTAAAATAAGAAAGAATGGAATGAGAATATTATTAATGGTCGACGCTGTAAGACTTAAGACCAGGATGGACATCTCATAAAGAACCTCATCATCATCATCAGCCTATAATGTCCCACTGCTGAGCACAGGCCTCCTTTCAAAAATGAGGGTGAAAGTGAATGGGCAATACTCCACCGCGCGTGTCCACTGAGGATCGGTGGAGGTAGGCTAGTGGTCAACCTACCGTTGGAATTTTTCAAGCCGCCTAGGTGGGATCCAACTAGCTTAACGACTATCACAATTAAGTGATAACTGGGACCAACGGCTTTACGTGCCTTCCGAAGCACGGAACCTCCTAATAGCTATTAATTATAAGGCTTACTACTTCTGGAAAATAATGTGATATTTTAGCGTATTCGTTATCACACATGTCGGCTACAAGATTAAAGATTACGTTAATGTCTACTAAGAAAGCCAGTCTTTATTCTTTTGTGTCATTCAAAATTCAAAATCATTTATTCAAATAGACCTTCGCAGGCACTTATGAAAAGTCTGACTATAATACTCTAATACCGGTTCGGAAGGTTGCATTTGCTGAGAAGAGCCGGCAATAAACTCAGCAATTACTCTTTTCAAAACAAGCTTAGATTCATTACATAATATTTACATTCTAATCGCACTGACAACAATTGCGTGCCCCGGCGCGGCCGCAAAACTACAAAGTAGACTGAATCTATATTTAATAAGTAAATAAATAAATGGCAAACTTAAGCAGACCAACCCCCACAAGCAGCACCTGTTCACAAGTATGACGCGTGTGGCAGCCATCGCCCTCCTCGCCATATTGGAGGGAAGTGAGCGACCCGTCACACGACGCCGCCGCAAGCAAAGGCCTTAAAGTGAGCATGACTTACTTAAGTCTGGCATTAAATACTCACCCTGCACCTAACTGACTGTACATCCACTCGGCTACTACTATGTCAAAATGCTGTTTTGGATCCCGCATAAGCTTTTGAGTATTATCATCCGCCATGGTTAGCTTGCTTATGTTTATCATCATATGCATCAAAAACGGTTCGTCTTGTAGATCAATATTTCCATCCATAATTGCTTTTATGTCCAGTGGTAAAGCTGTGACAAAACGTTCACTGATAATAATGATAATTGCAACAAAGTCCTTGAAAATCTTAAGGGTTTCAACTCGTTTATATCAGCTACTTTTGCAACTAATAGTTTTTTAAGTGCGGTGATAATGCACAATTGGTAAACTGTACTTAATGTGGGACGATAATAGCATTATTATAGTTTTGCTAGTCTCATAAATGACAATGGTAGGTACATGAAACCTAACATAATTAATCTTTATTTCATGTACACATATGTATGTATAGACATCACAGAGTACTGTGAGATAATATTGTTGTTTACATTTACAATGATCATTCAAGGTCTTAAAAGATTCTTCCAATTATCATTTTCTAGTTCCTTCTTAACCCGTTGAAAAAAATAGAATTCAATGAACTTCTATTCAAGTGATTATAAACGAAAGTGAGTAAGTTGGTTTGTCCTTCTTGAACACAGGGTGTATCCCACTACACATCGCAGTTTGATGGACCTCCTGCATATATTTCCACAACGAACAGACTTGAGCCACTTTCCCCAGCAGCTAAATCATAATTAGGTGGGATGGGAGGTCATCCATACAGTGCTTTCCATAAATTACACTGGTTATTAGCTTTGCGGTATCTAATGGCTATACAGACATTTGAGTGATGTTATGTGTATAAGAAAACTTACCACTAAATGCTTTTTGATTATTTGTGAGATCAATTTGGTGCAAGTTTGGATGATGATCCTTCTTTACAAACGGTGTTATGTATGTCACCTGAAAAATGTGTTTCAAAAATATTAGTTTTTTGTTAGGTAGAATATATCCGATTTTGTTTGCCTTATTATACCTATAGAAAATTTTACTATTAAATCATGTTATCCTCCTATAATATAATAAATGCGAAAGTTCGTGAGTATAGACGTATGTTTGTTACTCTTTCACGCACAAACTAATGAACATATAGGATTATTTTTATCCCGGGAAAACATACCATCATCCCTCGGGAATGCGAGTGAAACCGCGCGTTATAACTAGTGGTTTATATATGTCATAGTTGACAAAATAACTTGCCGCTAGTACTAAGCTTCACTCGCCCGGCAATGTGTGATACGTAGCATTATATTTGTTATGTGAAATGAGGTCGACATTATGTATAATTACTTCTCTATTGTATAATGCTTCATACATTCCGGTTCTATTTATCATCATCAGCCTATTATGTCCCACTGCTGAGCACAGACCTGCTTTCACTTCGGGTGAAAGGGAACAGGCAGATACTCCACCACGCATACCGTCTGCGGTTTGGTGGAGGTAGGCTAGTGCTCAACCTACTGTTGGAGTTTTCAAACCACCCAGTGGGCCTCCACTAGCTTAACGACTATCACAATTAAGTGATAACCGAGACCAACGGCTTTACGTGCCTTTCAAAGCACGGAATCGCTTGATTTGAAATACCTCTAGGTGGTTACCCATCCAGGTACCGACAACAACAGTGGTAGCTTAACTTTGCCGATCGATTAATAACGGCTAATCATGCTACACCACGAGCGGTTCTAATAACTGAATTAAATTACCTATTTGTAAATTGTGACTGATACTTTTTCCAGTCGCAGTTATTTTCAATCTCTTCATCAAACGGTGACCTTCATCAAGTCCAAGGTATTTAACATATCTACATACTCATCACTCAGCAATCTTACAAAACCTGGTCCTTCGAGCAATATAAACATAAATTATAGAAAGATTATCTTATCCATAAATTAGAAATATACCAACCTCGTGTCCAGCAGCCAGCAAATGTCTAACGAATCCATCTCCAAGTATACCATGGCTTTTGGAGGGTAACGGGAAGATAGCCAGAATTTTATATGCTTCACAGGCATTTATGATGAGCAAACTTAGCAGTAACCAGTATGTTTTGCCCATTTTCTGAAGAAAATAAAATATTTTAAGTAATTTATGAGCATTAATGTCAATATATGGCGAATTTGTAGGTACAACTAGCTTACAAGGGAACTACAAGTAGGTGCATAGAGACAGATTCACTTGAGAGTGGTAAGCATCCACCCGCACCATATTTTCCAAACGTTTTCCTTCTCGTGAAAGCTCACCAAAACCCTTCAATATGGGCCACCTGAGATATCATCGCCTTACATCATATCCCACAGGCCGGACAGGATTTTTTTGCCAACAAACTCGCGATATATTCTTTTAAATACTAAATTTGATATAAAATACTTTTCATCCATTAAACAGATGAGTGCAGATCGATATTAACCGGATCTTTTTACTATTACTCAGTATTTTTTTAAATGTTCCATTACTGCCATTACAGGGGCCCAAGTCTGTTATTACAATTGTGTTCCAGTGAACTTTCAGTGGTGTCAAAATTGACAAATTTTACAGTGTTGGTAGTCTACTCTCACGCCAAAACTATAAAATGTCACAATTTTGACACCACTGAAAGTTCATTGGAACACAATTTTAATAGCAGACTTGGGCCCCTGTTTGTAACCGACTATTCACAGACCTGTCATCGCCTTTTAAGTTTTAGATTACCAACATCCATAAATTTATGTAGGTATGTTTTCTAAATGTGTCTACAAACATTTATACTATAAATTTCAACATCATGTCTTATTTTAGTGTACAAGTGTTATGTTTTGAATCTTGTCAGCTTTGTACTTTGCTGACCGTATCTTTTTGTGTTTATTTATATAAGTATGTTGGTATGTAGTTATTTTAATCACCACTACGACCGCTAGCGACTGCTCTCACAGATAAGCCCCCAAAGCTTCCATGGTATACAAACATAAACATGTACTTTATTGGTATTGAATATATGATTTAAAAATAAATAAAATAACGAATCCATATTTTTTATATTTTTGGTACCCACTTACATTCGCAGCTTCTCAAATCTAAACGGTAGTACTTATGTAGTTAAGAGATTTAATACAAGCCCTTATTACGTTCGAAAAAGCAGATAAAATTAATAGCCGATAAAAGAACATAAAATATAGGTACTATGTAAATATTACTCCTGACAGGAGTAATATTGTTATTTTTACCTATAAAGTTTAATCATGTCTTTAAAATTCAAATAAAGTTAAAAACTCTATCTAAAATTAATGAGGTATCTATTATGTATTTCTGTTTATTACCTCTTTCAACTTATAAATGAACTTATCTTCTTATTTACTACTCTTACAAAATTCGAAAATAGAAGCAACAAAAAAAAATTCTTACCATCCAACAAAAAAGCCAGTAATAAAAACGAATATCTTTATCACTAGTAAATTAGTTTTCCATTGAACAATTTGACACATACAATTGCTATATTAATCTTCATGTAAAAGCTGTGTTAATTGCACTATTTTATAATATAAATAAACTGGACTTCACATCACGTACAATATGTATGAACATATCAGGCAGCTTTAGTACACTGTAGTACACATCGGTACTACACATCGGTCCTACACTGCGAGCCTATAGCGTCTATTTTAAGACGATTTTCGCCTGCGTAGTATTTGTTATCGTGGAATGGAAACGTGAATGAACTATCAACTTTATGTCCGTTGAATTCATAGAGTAAGAATTAATAGAGCGACTGTACTAGAGTATGTGCCGTGAGCACGGGTATGTGCAACGCAGCCTTGTAACGAACTGCACGTTTTAGTTTAAACGACCAGATACATAGATACAATGAATGCCAATTTTTCGGATTTTAACGATACTTTTACAGCAAGAACTATAAAGCCCGTGGAGTGCGCGTCGACACGATTTTGTTTCAAACACAACTCACCGATTGCTATGGGGGAACCGATTTGATTGGCAGGCGCTAAGGAGACTGGTGGTAATTTATAATTTGTTTGAGTTTTGTAATCGGTTTTGATTATTATTTGTATTCGAATTAACAGCAAACGTAAATGAGGACTGGTCTGCGGTGCTGAGATTATGGGTTCAATTTTGGAAAAAAGCGGTAATATGATTTTAAAAGCTAATTTTATAAATATTTACTGGATTTTGAAATTAATCTCAAATAGACTCGATACTGTACCTCCCATTGTACGGAAATCCTATACAATGCGAGATCAGCTTATACTGGAAATGTATAGCTTGATCTGTAGCCGTGTGTACAAGTACGAGAAAAAAAAAACTTCTTTGACTTGTATGGAGAGTATATGCAAGACAAAGAAGTTTTTTCCTACGGATTATTTTTCTAATATTATTTTTTGATTACTAATGACCTATATATGCATTCATCCCTCAAGAGGAAGTTCACTAATTTATTAGGACCTTATATAATGATGGAAAAAAATTACATCTTTGCTTAAGTTACGCCATATTTGGACCTCATAAAAAATATATAGTAAATATCTGACTGGTTATCGAGCGGTCTTTCGGCAAATCAGACGAGAAAAGATCAGCAAACTAGGTCGGTGGACTATTATGATGTTACGTGAAGGTACCTACCAAAGGTATGTACATTCACATCGGTCACGACTCCGATCTGCCCGCCCCGTGACGACTTCAAGTTTTTAGTCACGGCACTTTCACATAACATCATATTCAACCCCTGGGTCGGCATGGTAAAAATGCATCCACTAGTTTGTTAGCCCGTTCACATAAAGGAACGATGTTGCAAAATAATTTTGGATTAAGGGCCGGCTTCGAATCGGGCGCGGGACTGACTTCTGACTTTTGCTCGTACGTTATGGTATAAAACGATAAGGCAATCACTAATCGAACCACGTCTTAACTAAGGAGCAAAAAAATTTTTACATTAGGCTAATTGGTCTGTGACAGCTACAAACATTACATTACCTACTGTAGGTAAGTAATTATTTATGCAAGTGAATAGAATAGAATAGAATAGAATGATATTTACATATATTACAAACAATAAAAAATAAAGAATTTTTTTTTGTAGATAAGTACTTATTTAAAAATACAAAAAATAATAATAATACAAGTGCTGTCAAATGGGATACCGTCTCAGCATAAGTTGTGGCGTATTACGTCACGTAAGATACCTCAGAGTAAGCGCCTTTGCACATTATAAGAAAATTTCTTGTGTCTGATCAGACATGTCTTATAAGACATTCAGTCGCACTGGTTCTTATATGAGACCGTGCACATTACAAGAAATTTTTTCTTATGTCTGATCAGACACGCGTCGTCGTCGGCTGCATATTCGACGTCGCGCCTACGCAAGACGTCTTGCTTAGACACGACATCTACTCATATATGGAAACTAGTTCGCGCGTGCACATTCGTCGTGGCTGCGTCAGCCAAAACAACTATAGTGTCCACGCTTTTATTTCGTGTTTAGAATGTTAATTTATTTATTTTATTTAAATCAGCTCAATTTTATTTTAATACAATAACTTTTATTTTTATTACTGTTTCATTTTTCATGTAACCCAGTTATGTTATTTTTGTCAAGTTAAGAAGTGGATTAATGTTGTTTGAATAAAATGAATAGTAATTTTTTACGTTAATTAAACTTTTATCAAACATGTAATGTTACATGAGTAAAATAAAAATGAATATATTGAACATTTAAGCTCTATAGTCTCATTGATTCTTGTCATATTTAATGGATGTATCCAATAATGCCTACAACTACGGCCGTTTTCTATGTCTATGGTACAAGTCAATCACTGTAAACTCTGTCGTCTGTCCATTTGGTACGCGTGTATTGTCCGTCCTTGAAATATGGTTACAGACAGCGGATAAGACGTCGTGCATGAATGTGTACGATGAACCAGACAAGAAATTTGTCTTGTCGAACGGTCGTGTCTGATAATGTGCAAAGGCGCTAATGGGTAATACGCAATGATATTTTTTATTATAATATCATCGGTGATACGGCACAGGTTTATAAACGGCTTAGCAAAGACACACTAAGAATTAACAATACGGATTACACAGGGAGGTACTCTCCGAAATGATAATTCGTTCGGATTAAAATATACGGTCTAACATTCCAGTTACTTTAAAAGTGTGGATTAAAAGTAGCCCAATAATGAAAATAAAAACTGCCCTTCGCTGCCCTTTTGTTTTTTTCTTATGGTGCTGTCCTACATATTAATGCATAAATTAAAAGTAGGTACAAAATGTTTTCTTTCACCGAAAGCTGAAGCCTATTGTAGTATACAAACCCACGACTTTCGCACCGGCATTCGACGTCACAGTCACTGACTTATCTAGGTACTTTGGCTCACAGTTAAAAAAATAACAACAACGAGATTTCTTCAGGGTCGGCAACGCGCTAGTGATACCCCTGGTGTTGCAAGCGTCCATAGGCTACGGTAACTGCTTACCATCAGGTGGGCCGTATGCTTGTTTGCCACCTTAGTGGTATAAAAAAAACGTGGCGGGAGGCCCACGTGGAGTGCGGTGACCCAAACTCAAACAGAGTTGTATTATCTCGGCTTTTGTTACAAAACTTTTGATAAGAGCATGTTACTTATCTGTTTTTTTTAAATAGGCTAGATAACTCTTCACTCATTAGGAAATACAAAAATATTACTTAATAATCATATTCTTTGATAAAAGTTTTATTTTACAGTAGGTACCTGGGCGATCGAGTTTTGCTCTAAAACTCGGAAAAACTAATATTTCCAGATAGTCCAAGAGCTCACGACGATCTGACCTTCGTAATTTTATAAAACCTGGAAGTTTCTCTGTGTATGTCCCTAATAGAGGTAAAAACGATCCCCGAATATGAAGTTTAGGTAAAAATAACGATATTATATAAAAAAAACAAAAATATTATGATTTTTTAGATTTTTGATCTGTAACTCTAAAACTGGGTCATTGATGTAGAATTTTTCGCATGGTTCATTAAATTTCATGATTTAATCTACAACTCTCTAAAAAACTAGGTGTCTATCTCTTTTCGTTTGTAAAAAAAATCACATTGAATATACCTCGCGCTCGCACCTACGATAGACCTTCGAAAGTGTCTGACAACTGTGATAATAATGACAATAATATTTTTTAATACTTTAAGGTGTCTGACAGGGGGTTTCCACCGTTCAAAGTGTCTGACAATGGACGACGTGATTTCTAATATTCGTCCAAACAAAATATATAAAAACTGACCTTTATACTTTAACGAATTTGAGGTGCAATTTTTGACACCTTTGCTTCGAATTTCAAACGGGAAGACCTGTCATGCCCTACCTCCTCTCCTTGCCTTCCGTAGTACTGAATGTCCCCAATCTTTGCAATATCTATCCTTCTATATATATATTATACCTCCAGATCCTGAAACGATTGGCCTAGTTGAAGAAAATATTTGCTACTGTTTGAAACCTACAGACTACAATTATTTTGTCATTCATATAATTTGCATATTACGACGGCATTTTTGTCATTACATTGAACATAATTAGCCCTCGGTAGCAGATCGGAGGAAATGATTTGTAGTTTCATGCAGTTTGTCTGAAATCTCACAAACAATGGAATTGCAGATGATTGCACCTGTGTCACACGCAAAACAGACAGATGCGTGACACACATCGGCTTAGAACACCTGCAGAGAAAGGAACGACACTCGCGCCCTCGAGTTTGATTTTTGATTAAGTATATGTTGCGTGTGCCCTGTGGGCACACCGCACTGTATTGCGTGCGCAGCGTTACTTTGATTTGTACATGAAGTACCTCCAATACGTATCACAGGTAGGTACTGGAGGTATGACACCCGTTGCTATGGATGATAATGTTCCCGAAGTGATAAATCAAGCATAAATCAAATCACTCTTAACTTTCCGGTAGGTAGGCTTAAATTATTTCATTGTTTCAGCTTGATGGTGATGCTGAGCCACGCATACTGGTACCACCAGTACCCTTCGCATATTATGCTATACCTACGTATATTATATATTATTATTTTCTATTTGATGCTATAGTTTCTTATCAATATTCAATCTCAAGTAGGATTCTAAAACAAGACCTGCGACCAGTGCGACCTCGACGCTCTCCAAATAGCAATTCAATTTCCACTTAGGGGAGTACTTTAATAGTGATTTTACTTATCAGTGGCAAATGTATAGTCAAAATCAAATTTATTCAGATAAGGCCCTACGAGGGCACTTACATTGTGAAGGTTGAAGCGACTGGAGTGGCTTCCACTAAGAAGAAAAAAAACATTATTATTATACCTAGTCCCGCAACCCAGCTTTATCATTAGCCTGTGGCAGTCCAGCCACAGATTACCGATCTCTTAATCGATCCTAAGTTTCAGAAGCGTCTTACTGCGGTCTTACACTGGTCACTGAGCACGGTATACATCCTAGACTCGGCTGTCTTTTGTTGAACGAGAAAACAATATCAATTTGCTTCAACTTGAGGGTGGTAGCCAGCCAGGCGGGTACCACAAAGTACCACCACCGTGCTTTGGTTCCTCATATGTTTTCCTTCACCGAAATCTCAAGCTCGTTGTTGGATTCGAACCCAGGGATTCGTCACAGCATTCCACTAAAATAAATATAGGTAACTACCGCTTGAAAGATGAACGGAGTCGTACCTACCATAAAAGATCCTTTATTTCCTTCCCTACCAGCAAGGATTCTTCTGTATTTAAGAGCTGTGCTCTTGTCGGTGTAGCTTCTTCCATTCCGCTCTATCATTAGCAACATTTTGCACCTCCTTATACGACACGACGTCTATTTTTGCCTTTACTTGATCTATGTACCTTATTCTTGGTCTTCCTCTTCCTCGCTTTCCCTCTATCTTTCTTACTATGTTTTTGATGAATTCATCGTGTCGTATAAGATGGCCAAACATCTTTCCCCTCCTATTCTCTATCCAAGCAAGCTATACCAGCAAGGATATAATACCTACCCAAAAAACTCAATTCATTCTTAATATTGCGGAAGTGAAGTCAAGTTTGTATGTTTGTCTTCCTCAATCAAATTAATTGTAAATAACTAACGTTTTTGTTTTTTTGTATTGATTCTCTTCTTAGGTCCATCCATTATTTTCTGGATCAAAACTGCCAATCATGTCTTGTTTGCATAATAGCGCTCATAGGTACTCACAGCGACATTTTAATTGTGTTTAGGGGATATTTTATTGGTCTGGCTGCTTCCAAAAAGTATTGAAATAGTTCCCTGAGTATTATCATAATAAAAATCAGTAGTGCTATTCTGTAAAGTTCATTTGCAATATCACTTCTGAATCCGCGATGAGATTAGTGTTTCATATTCTTAAAAATCATTGAATTCGACACTAGCGCCACCGAGTGATGACGGAAGTGAGATGAACTACGACAGGTGAGTATTTTGACGTTTTTCAATAGGATTTGGAAATATTTCTGAATAATAATTCACACGCCAAATCGTGTTGCGAGGTGAGGTGCGAGATGACTTTCGAGATGATTTACCTTTTACAGAATAGCATACCAGCACTCAGAATGTGCGTGATGATTTTACATAGGTATCATTCAGACCCGTCGGGCCAAGCTAGCAGATATGTATACGTTTGAAGTACTTACTAATACTAACACTACTCAATTCTACACATTTTGTCCATGAGAAAATAAAGGTCTGGCGGCCCTGTGATCTTGAACTATTAATAAAGACGGGACGGTGCCGTCACATCCATCACTAACTTCAGAATGAATCCATTCTCAAGTCTTCTACTCTACAATTTCCAAAAAAATATGACGGCTATAATAAATACAGATAAGTATCTGCCTTGTTTTTCAATGGATCCAAATTCAAATTCAAATTCAAAAAGCATTTATTCAATTTAGGCCCTGATAAGGCCCTGATGAACAACTTGAACTGAGAAGACTCCGGCAAGAAACTCAGCAAGTCAAATGCGATTTCAATAACAAAAGCGCAAGAAACGGAGGCCTGACGAGACCGGAATGCACGGTCTCCGGTCGGGTCTCACGCCACGTTCCCGACACATGTCTGCTATAGCACTGACGTGTATGGGCAGACCTTAATTTGCACTTGACCAAATTATCTAGCCCACCCAAATCAAACATAATTCAATAAACTGAGATTCATTTGGCTTAATCTCTCAAGTGGTATGGGATTAATGATAATACCTATTCAGTTCCTAATTAATTTATCGAGTATAAAAGCTGAAGTCATCCAAAATGTATTCATAAAATCAACAATCCATTCAGCGAAATTAAGTTCGAATAACTGGCAGTTGGTATCGGTCGAGAATACTTCAGAATGAAGACACTTATCACGATTTACAGTGTAATTTCATTGGTTTATTGCAAAACTTTGGTGGCACACCCTAAAATCCACGGTAAGTTACCAAAATAGGATAAGTTTTATCGTTAATGCTCAAGCAGTTCCAAACTTGATTCGGGAATTGATTCTTTTAAATTATCTAGTACCAAAGATTTTTCTATAAAATATACCTATTAAAAATTTTATTATTTTGTTAGGTACATAGTAGGACAGTTACTTTGGAAGAAGTAGGTAGGCATAGTTTTATACTTTCGGCACATTTTGGGTGGGCATTTAACGGGCTTAATAGGAACATATATTATGGTGTATACCTACCTATATGTATAGGCACGACTTAGTAGGAAAAAGATTAGGTGAATGGTTATTCCCATTACCTTAGATTACCCACGTTATCTTCTTAACTATAGCTGTGCTCCGCGGTATTGTCCGCGCTAGCGTGGTGTTAGTATAACCTGCATTAAAAGGGGCTAAAACCGAACTACACGCTCCGTCTTGCATGCGCAATGTCAAAACTAGACATGACTGAACAAAAAGACGAAACAAGTTTAGTACAGAACTACTTATAACCGCGTACAAACTTACTAAGCTAAGTATTAGAATATCTAAGGTGTTAGCCAAGTGGCTTTCATACCATTACGAGGATAATTTTAAAAATAGACTTGATCCCCGTGCCAAGGTCATTAAAATCGTTTTTCAAGCGAAGCGTTTATTTCTGTTTCAGCCGTACAAAGATGTGTGAACATGTGGGATGAAGGTTGCATCAATGGGCAACTTAATGGTGCAGGTAAATACATATACTTATACAATATACCATGCTGTGATAGGTACCATGTTGTAATGTTAACTGGGTTGGGTAAATTATGGGTACTTATCTTACTTGCATCAAGCTGGGTTACAATTTTAAACATAACCCGAAGTTACATAACCCAAAAGCTGTGTCAAAATGACGTCTGGTGATGTAACTTCGGGTTGAATGGTTAAAATTATATATCCCAAGTTGACGCAAGTGGGCCTGTTATTCAAACACATAAAACGCTACACATTCAAATCCCAAATACGTACCAGCCTACCAGCTCACTTCTTAAAAGTCAGGCTCGTCTATCTATAAAAGTAATAGGTATCTAGGTAAAGAAATCGAAAGCTATTTCCAGTTCTAAAGGCTCGATACATTTTCTACTATCTAAGTACTTTCTACCTTATATTTTTTTCACAGGCAACGACGACAACTATCTGAATGGTGGTTTTACCCCTGGAAAACGATGCGTCAACATGTGGGACGAGGGATGTATCAACGGACAGCTAAATGGAGCTGGTAAGAAATTTCATTTATCAACAAATCCTGACTTGCAATGTAAATTCATGTGGTGTGAAAAGGAATATAGGAGAGAAGGAATAATGGAATGATATTTTATTTCCAGGAAACGACGACAACTATCTGAATGGTGGTTTTACCCCTGGAAAACGATGCGTCAATATGTGGGACGAGGGATGTATCAAGGGACAGCTCAATGGAGCTGGTAAGAAATTTCGTTTATCAACAAATCCTGACTTGCAATGTAAATTCATGTGGTGTGAAAAGGAATATAGGAGAAGAAAAATTAGGATGCTATTTTATTTCCAGGAAACGACGACAACTATCTGAATGGTGGTTTTACCCCTGGAAAACGATGCGTCAATATGTGGGACGAGGGATGTATCAACGGACAACTTAATGGAGCTGGTAAGAGAGCATCTTAGTCATAATTTTAGTATTCAAATGGCACCAACGGGACTCCATTACAAAACCTACGCCCTCCAGCCGAAGAGTTATGACTAAAGTATATAAGCAAATGAACACTTCGTTGCGCCTACTAGTAATTATATAGCAAAATAGGCACGATAAGTTACAGTCTAATTTTGTATTTAAGTATATTTAGTTTTTCATTTTGTTTTCCTTACCTTGTAATGACCTCAAGACCAAGTAGGTAGGTACATAACCTATATTATTTAGTATCTTCAAGCATTCAAAGAGAATCTTTCAGGGAAAATGTTTATGTGGAAAGGAAAGCCTAGAAATGAACTGTCTTCCTAAAATAACATCACCTAATTGGTTCACATCCCATTAATTCACATTCACATTCTTTATAAAATTCAGAAAATATCTAAAGTATGTATCAAGCGAACAGTCAGAATAACAGTATATTTAATTCTGCTGCAAAGCAATTAAGTTCGAGTTAACGACTTCCCAGGCAACGACGACAACTATCTGAATGGTGGCTTTAACCCCGGAAAGCGATGCGTCAACATGTGGGACGAGGGATGTATCAACGGACAACTTAATGGAGCTGGTGAGTCTGTTATCTTTAAGCGGCCACTAACCTAGTTATTTTGGTAGTTAGATGTAGTTATTTCATGAGTCTTTGGAGTAAGTTCTTACTTTAGGAGATTCTAATTCCTTCTAAGGAGAGGTCAATAACATTTAGATGAGCCATATGCAAACTTTAATATGGCAAGAATACTTGGGAATATTAAGTCGGGAAATGGTAAGAGACACACATTTTAAGCTCATTACAAACAGATAAGTAGGTAGAATGTTTTAATCTTTTTGATGGAAAGCTGCATAGACAAATATCCCACGTCAATACCTGCAAATATTAACTAGCTGCTTATTTATTTTAAGGTAACGACGACAACTACCTGAACGGCGGCTTCAACCCAGGAAAACGATCACTACACGAATATTTTGCTAAATTACGTAAAACACATAAGAACAACAATTGATTCCTTATTAATTTTATCAACTTTTTGTGTTTTCGTCACATTCGAGATCGATTCCCATCGGGTCTTTATGTATATCTCTTGCCTCTTTCGTAATTAATTTCTGCAAGAAGAAAGAAAGAAGCAGAAGATGTTTTTTTTTGCATTTTTAATAAAACTTAGGCTCATCACTGTGTTTGATCAATAAATTACTTTTATTTAACTATAGTATAATTTTAACGTCTTTTTTTTTTTTCAATGCACCTAACCTTCCTCATTAATGCCATCAAAAAATACCATAAGACACGACCCATATTGCAAAGCTGTAGACTACATCGAACTAAATCACCAACGACATCAGGAAAAAACATAAAATATCAGCTCGAACTTCGGATGTACAACGTTCAGTTGATGGCAAAACAATTTACAACAAACGCTCTGCGATTTATGTTAGCAAACTGCGACGTAGAACGATTGCACCTGCCGCATGATGGACGGCTAAATACATGAAACTTTTTACACGATGATCTATCAATGATGGCTCATAGCCTCACGAGCGATGGCTTTTTGCCAATAAACCAAAAACAACAGTTTAGATACAATAAAACTTTATTAGTTCCACAAAATGGTGCCTTCCGCACATATTCGTTACATAAATAATGTATAAAAATATCGTCAATTTATGCTCAGTCGCAGCATTGCCGCGATACTTACAAAGAAAAAACATATTTTCTAAATATATCTACCTATCTGCTTAATTTATGTACAAATATAATAATTATGCTTTTGTTATTGGACGAACTTGGGCAAATGGCAGTTAGTCTTATAATTGCTTGGCAAGTATTTATAAGTCTTAATGTAGGTATTATAGAATTTACTAAAGCTGATTTCATTGAGAAGTAGAAAATCGATGAGCAAAGATAGAAAAATATCAAGAATTGAATCCAAAATGCCATGAAATACAATTTAACATTAAATTTATAATCTCCACCATTTTATGTCATTTTAGATAATACTGTACAGTATTACCCAACTAATAAGGCGCGTCGTGAATCTTCGTTCGCACAGAAAAGAAAGTATGGCCCTGAAGATTTACGAAAGAATGCTTAAAACTTACAATCAACCTTAGATCACTACTATAAGGTTCATATCAGTTGGGTGCTACTGTATCTTCGTACAGTAGTACCCAACAGATATGGCTTACCGATGTACCTGCGCAGAAGATACATTTTCAAAGCGCGGGCAACCGCTATTGGTCGGCAGCTGCCGCCATGTTAGCGCGCGCCATGCGGAGGGGCGTGACTTGCGAGTGAGACGGAACTAATAGCTGCAGTGTATTATGAACCTTATAGTAGTGATCTAAGGTTGATTTTAAGTTTAAGCATGCTTTCGTTAATCTTCGGTACCATACTTTCTTTTCTGTGCGAACGAAGATTCACGACGCGCCTTATCAGTTGGTAACTACTTTAATACATTATGGAGAAGTATAGAAATGTTTTTTTTAAGAACATCAATAAGGCAAACTATTGAAAAACTATTAACTATTACTACTTATGTCAAAGTATATCAAAATGGTACACTACAATAAGCGGTGGGGCAAAGCATCATAATTAAATTAGGGCAAACTGAATTTTACAATGTACCTAACCAATACTTAACAAAAAAACAAACTTATTTTATAAATAATGACAAATATCTTCTAGTAAGCGGGAGATTAGTAATGCAGCCCAACCTATAAAAATATTTGCTTTGTAAGTTGTTAACTTTCATCTAATATTTAAACATGATTATTTTGCAGTTTGTATTGAGCTACCAAGTAATTATTTTTTTACGGTTTGATTTGTACAGATACCCAAATATATTATTCAGTGATATCAGAAAGATTTATCAATGATATAATAACATGTATATTGGCATAGATATGATTATATCAAACCTATTCGAATTTATTGTCACAATAATACAATTGATTAACAAGTCTGCACAATGCTATCTATCACAGCAGTTTTGATCTTATCAGTATAAAATTGTCTACAACTTGTTTATCATAACTTTGATTTATCATTCCATCAAATGTTTTATTTTATTCCAATATTTATTTGGAACATTAAGGCAAAATGTATACAAAATATTATTTGTACAAATACATAAAACTATGTAATGTTATTTGTATATAACCAATTAATAATGGGTTATGGAACTACTCAAAGGAACTTAAAAAGCTACGTCAATTTTCTCATAAGTACTATAAACTAAAACTATAATGTAAACTAGGTAACATAAATTCCTAATAATAAATTAACATTTAAACTAAACAGTTAAGGTGGACGCACATTTATCAGAGCCGAACGCAAACGAAACGAATTTAAAAATTTGTATAGGAAATCTTCTCCTGATTCGGACGATTCGACGCGGGCGAGTGTGCGAGCTTTCATAAGATTTCATATACAGAATTCTAAAATTCGTTTCGTTCGACGTGTTCGGCGCGTTTGGCTCGAATAAGTCGTCCACCTTTACACACCTTTGTGACTATTTTAAGCAAGCTGTCTACTTCATTAGCTGCCACTCTAAAGCACTAAAAACCTTAAGGAGTATCAATTACTCTGCCCATGCCAATGATCTTGAGTATACTGTGGCAACTCCATCGGCAACTTATTATACCCAGTATTCAAACTAGGACCAGGATTAGGGGCAGGCACTTTATGAGTATTTGCTTGTTTAAACTTAGTGGAGTATTTGTAAAAATCTGACATTTCAAATGGCTTAGTTTCCTCTCTGTACGGTATACATTTACCCTGTTCAATTACAGTCAAAGTTTTAGGTGATTCTAATGACATGGCGTTCATTAACACTGGCGATAATGGTGTAGGACTATGAGGCACATGATTCGGACTTTGCATCGCTGACCTACGGCCTGATGCGATCATTACTTCATATGCCTGAGAGTTGCCTATACTAGATGTCCGTTTCAAACTAGAACTCTTTTTAAGAAGAGGTGCTTCCGATTTTGTTGGCGAATCTAAAGATGTTTCATACCATTGCTTTTCTTTCACTTTCATGTCTGCTTGAGAAAGTGGTGAGAACTTATTCATGCTAACGGAGTCGAAATTTGAGTAACCAGACCTCATACTGACAGGGCTCATTGTATCGGGATAACCTCGTCTATCAGTGCCATAATCATCAGTAGATACTTGTAATTGTAAGTGCATGGGATTCCGTATAGTATTATGTTCACGTAATGGCAGTGTATTTGGAACGGGAACAACTCTTTCCATAGGCATGTGAGGTTGCTCTTGGATGTCAGGCTGTGATCTATGCTGGTATTGACTGATTGGTACTGGTGGTCTGTAATTATCTGTTATGTTCTCTAAATGCTGATTATAATCACTGTGGGATGTTAAATGGTAAGTTTGAGTTCTTTGTAATGTGTTTCGTCGCACGCCTTCAGGTCTACGCTTAGATTGGTTTTGCATTTGGTGATGATGGCCTAAGGCACCCAAGTGCTGGCTTTGAGCTTTTAAATGCGAGGCATATTGATATAACAATGGTGTGTTGCGTGTACCATTCTGAGGAGGATGAGGTGCAACGCTACCATGCGTATAGTGGGTTGTTATATCTGGATGGCTGGAACTGAAATGTGTTTCTCTCAGACGTGAAACGTTTTGAGCTTCTGGATGTCCATTATAATAGATTTTATTCATATACTCAGTTGTCATTGTGTGGTGTCTATACATAGTGCCTTGTTGTACATCATTGTGCATATTCTCATTTGCGGAATCATGCCGGCCAGCTAATGCTGGGTATGTATGAGATGTATGTATGGAGAAAGTATCTGGGTTACGCTCTTGTGGTGGGGATGGGAAGAAATTAGAGCAACTGGTATCTGGACGACGTACGTGTCTGGGATGGACGTTTTTATTAGACATCCCAGATATAGATGGTGTTGAAAGTCTGTGAGCAAAGTTTTTACGCATATTCTGTTCTGATTCGTGCAGGCGATCACTAGTATCGGCTCTGAGACGTCTGGATGAATTATCTGACCCATCGTGAACATCGTTACCGTCAGTGGACCTGTCGACACTCCTTAGGCTTTTTACGCTTCCTAATCTTTCCCTCTGTGGCACTTCAGGGCTTAGCGGGGCCTCTGGTGGCATAATTCCTGTAAATTGAACTTCTTGAACACATAACTTGTATAGCTCCTCATTCTTAGCAGCCAGCATTTGCTCCAATTCTTTCTTCCGAGCTTGCAGCTTCAGCAGTTTGTCCTGCTTATCGGAATGCAAATCGCTACCCATTGTGCTCGTACCCATATTCAAAACTTAAGTCAAAATGTAAATAACATAAGCCAAAGAAACCAGGACACTGAAATAAACACAAAATGTCAACGAATAAAATAAAATAAACAAAGAAAACCGTAAATCAAGCACTGACACATTTTACACACGCACATCCGCACCCATATTTGATTCGATTTTGAAAAAAAAACTTCAACGAATGCATTCAATTTTATTACTTTAAGAACTATTATAAATAAGTAGTATATTATGTGTAAATTATACTTATAGGTAGGTACATACTATTTTAATTTATTTGAAATACCTATTAAATTATGCTATTGAAAAATGTTTACCGATATGGTACATACATAATGTAATATAAAATAAAAACGCTTTGCTTTAGTGTTTATCATGAACGCGTCTATTAGAATTGCAATTCTGTTTCACTTTTTTATCATATTTAATTTTACTGACGAGTTTTTTTTATTCAATGCTTGTGTATATCATATCGTGTATATGTAGTAGTAGTAGTTATAAATTAAAAAATATATTTCCTCAGGTATGTAATGTTTCTTTTATTTAAATATTAAATCAGAAACCTGCAGAAACTAAACGCAAACACCAAAAAACTTGTCAGTGTCACTGTCAGTCAGACATTTCTTTCTTTATCAATTTTCATTTGTTTCACTTCACGGAAGTCTTATCAATCAAAACCAAGGTCTTGCCACGGTCGACTTTAGTGGTCATGTAAAGTCTCAATAGAATCAATGTAAATTAGTAGATCAGCCACCCACTTCCACATTGCCCACTAACCGTGTCAACAATTAAAAAAAACCATGTCTGCAATTTACAAGATTCTCGTAAACACTGCAGACAAATTTGTCCCCTCAAAACTCCGTCCTCTCTGGGAACACGCAGCTGGTAAGTATTTAAAAGTTTTTACTACGTACATATGTTACTTTAGACATAGTTTTAATGGTTAACTTTTCCTTCATCAGGTCCGAAAACTATTTTCTTCTGGGCTCCTTTTTTTAAATGGGTAAGTAACAAATATTACGGAAGTAACGCCAAGGTTAGATCTATTTATATTGACATGACAGACCTTGTGTAAGGGCAGCAATTATACTGCGAAAAATTACTAATAGCTACTTAATATTAGAAATAATTGAATAGGTGCTCAAATATATCAAACAATTATATATTAAATACAATATGTATTGGTAAAACACCTTTGTTTCAAATACATGGAATTTGTACTAAGCAAACATGTATAATCAGCATAATAAAAGATATTATGACTATTAAAATTTGTCTAAATTCTCGCTCAAAGATAAATATTATTATTATAATTTTAAACAACAAAACTTTACTTTTTTGTTATAACATTTTGTTATACAGGTCGTTGTTTTGGTCAGCGACGAGCGACTCAGGGTCGATAATACAAATGATACTGGTGCTAAAAAAAATATAAAAAAAATACTTTATTTTTTTTAAATAATAAAAATAAAAAAATTAAAATTTTGAAAATCATGTAATAAGCTAAAGTGTAGACATAATACTCAACGGGAGTACGAGGGAGTAAAGGGGTGGGGCGATGGCGGCTTGTGCCTAGCTCTAGTCTGTGCACGTGCCTAGTAACCATACTTTGCAGTAATTTTATTTCAAATTGAATAAGGTATTTCTCATCATATTTACAGTATTTAATGGAATTAAGTCCATTTTTGGGGAATATATATTTTGTACTACCGCTCCTGGGTCGCTTGTCGCCGACCAAAACAACACCCTGTATGTATTGTTACGGAATGTTATGTGTCATTATCATAATAATCATCAATTGGGTGCATTGGATATTCATTGTCGAGAATAAAACTGATTGCAAAACGCTTAAAATATTGTACAGTTAGGACTTGATACTTGAGATAAATGTGAGACTACTCTTATCTCTCAATCATTATATTTCCTCACAATAGTGTAAAAAATATTATTATCAAGTATGTTGTGTTAAAATTCTTATCAGGTAATACCATAAGTATAATAATATTGAAATATAGTCGTGAATCTTCTTTAAAATTATACAATGAAGCCATAAAGTTGCACATAAGTGGAACCATTGGAAACTTATCACCCACGCAACATGGTGGCAGCACAAATGCATGCTATTTGAATCAATGCTTTTATTTATTAATTGGCCTGAACATCATAGTTTCATTACTACGTAGTTATTACTACACTTATGGTCTTACAATGAATACGGAATTAAAGCAACCAAATTAAATGTGGCATATCAGTATCAAATATATAATTAGCTAGCTGAGCCCTACGGTTTCACTGAAACATAATATAATATTTCTCAATAAATGGGCTTCCTAATGCAATATTTTTTTGAAATCCGTCTGCTAGTGTCTGCAATCAGCGTAACATAATAAGTACAGTTTAATAATTTTCTAAATCTATACTCTTATACAAAGCATAGATTTAGAAAATGTTATGCTGTTTTCACAGTTTTATTCTCATTATTTCATGGTTTCTCACTTTCAGGGCTTGGTGATAGCTGGGTTGGGAGACTTGAATCGACCTGCTGAATCCCTATCTATACCCCAGTCAGGTTCCTTAGCAGCCACTGGACTGATTTGGTCCCGTTACTCCCTTGTTATAATACCAAAAAATTACAGTTTGTTTGCTGTCAATGTATTTGTAGCCATGACAAGCGTGTACCAACTAAGCAGGGCCATTAAACATCAACAAGATCTTAAAAACAAAGAGAAACCTCAGTGATTTGATTAAAATTGACATTTGAATGAAAGATTCATTAACAGCACAAATTACATTAGAAAAAAAAGAGCAAGAAATATAGTAAGATTAAAAACATAGTCTAATTTGGGGGTAGGGTTTTGAATTTAGTAGATTTGAGGGAGATTATTTCAGATACATAACATAAGGGTAACCTGTCCAAAATATTTCGGTATTTTTTGGATTATTCTTAAATATTGCAAGGATTGTGGAAATATTAATATTTAAGAATTTAGGATGGTCACCGTTTCACTGAGAGTAAATATAAGGATCTTAGTAGATCAGGGTGTCCACTATCTGAAATGGGTTATCCACCAGAAAAGACAGATCTATATGAAAGTATAGCTAGTCTCGCGTAGATAAAATTGAATTACGCGGCGATCATTAAATATTTGTCTTTCGACATTGAGTCGGACATTTTAAAATGCAAATGGAAGGGACATTAAGATTTCATCCACTGAAATCATGAAAAAAAGTTACTATTGCGTTTGCGTTAAAAAATTTAATGGGAGAAATAAGTTTCTTGAGTATTCCGCGAGAGTCTCTGCGCCAATTCCTAATTAGAGAATTGTGCGGTAGATAAATTAATTGAAATCCAAGTTTAAGATCGGTGTATGAAATTGTTATTGAGTAAAAGTGTGTATATATCCATATACAATAAATAGAATAACAGTATCTGACACCCAAAGCAAACAACAAACTTAAGTTGCTCATGCTTGATGAATTTGGAAAGATGGGGATTTTTTCAGTATATTCAGTGGACACTGCATACAAAAATGTTGTAGTACCATTTTGCGCACAGTATTTTAGAGAACACATCTCATTTTCTTGAGGTTAAAAAAGGAAAGAAAACATCTGTAAAATGTTGTTAGTTGGTAGTTATCAATCTCAGTTAAAAATAATTTATTTTTATTTATAAATATTTAATTTGTTATTTATCTACTGCTCGAACGGGTTAAAGAAAGCTTCAATATACATGGCATGTCTTTCACTGGGAATTTGTTATGCAATTTTAAGCATTATCATTTAATTAATAAAAATGGTTGTTTGAACTTTAGGAGAATCAAATATTTAGTTGACGAATGCTCGATAATTAATAACCTCAGATTACCCTAATTTAAATTCAAATGATTATCTGGCATTTGACAATCGGACTAGAGCTAACAAACAGCTTGAAATGGCTTACTAGCTCTTCACTCGGGAAGACTTCATAAAATGACCAAATATTTTTGCAGTTTCGATAAAAAAAAGCTTATATTGCATAATTAGTAAAACATGAAAAATTATGTTCAGTGATTTCGGAGATTAGCGTATTCAAACAGACAGACAAACTAATCAATGGTCTCTTCGCATTATGTTATTCTTCCTACATCACCCCTACACTTTCTATAGTTTTGTTATATGTATAAATATAGATAGATTCTACATCTGTGATAGACGAAGTTACGTAAACGGTTAAAAGTTTTGTCTACACTATGTTAACACGTTAGAACTACCCTCTCACTCACACATAGTAAAAACTTATTTACAACATAAGCTAGACCTAGTGTGGATGAAGCTTAACCATTGTTGCTATACATAATGTTATATGTTACACAAATGTACCATTAATTTAAGCAGATGACTTCATTATTAAATTATTGTTTTGTAAAATTACATATTTGTCTATTTTTGTAATACCTTTTACTGTTTTAAAATATATTTATTATGTTTTAACTGTTCTCTTATTTCTTCTATCTAAATATTTATGTATGCATAACATTTTATTTTGTATTATCTATCACTGAATTATCATTTTCTGACTGATTATGTGGTATATGGTATTGATTATAATTATTCGACTAACTTATGTGTTCATAATTAGTTAGGTATTTATATTTGAGTCATAGGTACTTATGGCTGAGTCTTACTGCATATTTCTACTTTTACATCGGGTACTTCGGCGTGCTAACTAATAACTTTTATAACTCACTTTTTGTACCACTATTAATTAATTGGAATGCTGTTATGATCAAAAATAAAGTAAGAAACCAACTTATTTTTGCATGTTTCTGCACGCCTCATTTATACTGCGCTTTCATTGGACACATAAAAGTTTTTTTGTATGACAAACATCTATTTTGCAGGCACTAGTAGCGGCCTCCATCAACGAATTCCAACGTCCGCTCGATACTGTATCGACTTCGCAATCCGCAACTTTAGCTGCCACTGGCTTGATTTGGACGCGCTTCTGTCTGGTTATCAAACCTATTAACTATTCTTTGTCATTGTGCAATTTCATGCTAGGAGCTGCTAATGGCGTTCAATGTTTCAGGGCATATTCGTACCAAAGTCGTATGAAAACCATAACCAACTAATGTTTTATTTCGTTTTTCGTACATACACTCGCGTGCTAGTAATTTTTATAAGCAAGCATGCCGGCTATAAATTAATTATTGACGTAAATATGATCGTTATAAAGATAGCATATACATGCACTTTGTCCAAATCGAAGATACGTTTTCAAAATTTCAAAATTAAATATTTGATTACGATTAAGTTCTTATCATCGGATATATGTAGGTACATACATACTGGCATGCGAGTGTATTTGAGTAATTCATATCAAAGTACAAATTGATTAAGTATGTCTTATATTTACAGTGTTATTCTATGTATACCATATACCAAAAAAATGCTCTTTGTCAACAGTAGATCCCCATGGGTTTATCCAATATTATTTTCAGCCAAAACTGAATATACAGGAAAAAATCTACATAGGTACTTATTATAACCACCTATGTAGAAAAAATATTCTTATTAGTGGTTATTAAAGGTGTTTGTAACTTTAATTATACATAATTTTCACATTAGAAACTTATTGGGTTCAGTTCTTTGGTATACTAAGAATAACTATAGATTTTATTTATATATTATTCACTAGTCGAAATACATATTTAAATTATGTTCTTGCCATGTACCAAAATATATCATACCCACCTATACTAGTCTTACGAATTGGTAGTCCATTTAAAAAATTGGAATTGTATCATTTCATTTATTTGTTATAATTTTTCCATACTAAGTTACTGTAATTCCTAATGTTACTAATTTTTATTTTAAATACTAACGTTTACTATGTTAGCACAGTATATGTATAAAATGTAGAACAAATTACTTATAAGGTTTCGCTTAATTGTGTGTCATTTCTAACTAACGTATATTTATCGAATATTAACCGCTGAATTTTTGCTAATTATAAAGTAGTGTACTAACACTGTAGTGTAGAAGTAGTTGAAAGCTTTTTGTAGGCACGCAAGCATGGTTTTTTGTATGCTATCTGCACTTTTATTCATCATTAATTAAATTATGTTATATTATTTATTTACTTTTATTTTACTCAAAACTAATTTATTCAAGGCAGTTTTGAACGTTACAACTGTACGCCTACCATGAGTTTGCTACGGTAACGTAACCGACACTAGCTAGCGACTACGGTGAATATTTTATATGACGAGCACCGCCCCTAGTGGACACTTTGGAAGTATTTTCTTACAAAATGTTTTATGAAATCGCTAGCGAATAAAGATTGTTACCGTAGGCAACTCATAGGAGGTACTGGCTACTTTTAATTACCCCAATTGAAACTATAAAATAAATATCCTGGGACATTCCTCACACATAATACATATACTACTTTTTGTTTATAAATACATACTTAATATACATAATTACATACAGACGTGTTCATGCACACACATGCATGTCCTATGTGGGAACCGAACCCACGATCTACGGCGCGATAGGTGGAATCTTAACCAGAGTTTTAACCAACCGCACCAACTGGCCCGTCTATAGCTTCATGGTAATGCAAAAGAAAAAACCTGTAGACAAATCTATAACTACCTACCAAACTAATTGAGCCCAGACATGCAATAATCCAACTCCTGATTGGTTCATCATTTCACAGCTCAAACAGGCAGGTTTAAAAATGTAGGAGTGTTGATTTTATATTTTAGGCTCCGTTCGACGGATTTCTAGACATTCAAGCCCTAAGTGACGAAAGTGGGTGGCAAAGAGATCAAATTAAAAAAACGAGTAAATTGACCTATTTAATTTTATTTATTAACTTAATCCTCAACCATTTTCAACAGCCTATCCATACTGATAGGCATAAACGACCTCCCACCATCATTCGAGTACATGATCACATTCCTTATAACATAACACTGAAGATCGCCAATTTTATACAACGGCCTTCCTTCCCTAGACTTCCCTACTATAGGTACAAAGGTTATCCCTTTTTCTATGCACCTACATTCAAGAAGTTCTGAGAAGCTCTTCTGTTGGTTTGTGGAAGCTAGGACCTCGGATATTTTAGAAGCTTCTTTAGGTTCGTAAGTAAAGCGTGGTGGGGGTGGGGGTTCTACGGAATCGATGTCTGTGCTTCGATTCATCATGTCTAGGGCTTTGCGGAACGCGTCACGCACGGCTGGCTCCTTCAGTACTTCTTCGGGGAACATTTTCTGTGGAAGATATGATTGATTTTATTTTATGAAAATTTGTATGCGTGGGGGCAGTTACAACGGTAAATATACGGACGAAATAATATGGACTCGGAAACAAATATTTCTGCACTCTTATTGGTACACCAAATTACATAAATAACCCCATTTAAAAAGTAAAATTGGTGACGATTCTGTTGTAAATCGCACTAAACTAATTTTAGTCACATGACATCTCTTTCTTACAAACATTGAAAAAGGATAGAACATATTTAAAGCTGTCAAATTAGTCTTTGCCGTCTTAATTTGCGGGTATTTAGACGTAACCGTGATAGATGGTGACTAAATTTACATTGAAAAGAAGCATTGGACTAATTTGCCACGACTAAATTTCTTATATCCTTTTCTTATGTTCTTTGCTATAAAGAGACATAGTGAGACTAAATTAGTTTAGTTGTAAACAACAGAATCAGCACCATTATCAAACTGGGTGATCATGTTTTTCAAATAAAGACTTATTGAGTAAGACTCAATAACCTTAGAAAAATAACGCTCTGTTGACACCTAAGTTGGAGACCTGTTCCGCTTAAATAATAGTGTATAATTGTGTGAACTTATGCATTAATCTCTGGCTACAAACAGCCTATGGCAGGGCACGGAGAAGAGCATAGATATTTAAAAAAGTCGGATATATTCTCGATAACAAAAAACTGTGTCACTCAAGTCGGCCACCACGCTGTACGTACAAGCCGGCACGCACATATTCACACATTAGTTGAGCGCGAGTAATCGACTCTGTATAAACGGCGACAGAATCTAATTTCCCGCGGAATAGCCAACTAAGGTGTGCGTGAGAGGTGGCCGACTCCATAGACACAGTTTTTTGTTAGCGAGAATATGTCCTCCGTAGTCTGTGGAGAAGAGGCATCTGGCTAGTTCATGAGCTCGTAAATTCTGCAATAAATAAGGAGTGGTACAGAACGTTCACTTCCCTGATAAAATTGTTTAAGTTTAACTGACCTACAAACTACGCTGTTCCTACCGCATAGCTCTCTCACTTTTGGCCACGGGCCCAACTGTTCGATAGCCGCCCTCGACATTGGTACAAGGCGCGCGTCCATAGAGACAAACTCACCGGCATTGAATTTGGCTCTAGCTCGAAATCACTATCACTAAATAGTATAAAACAAAGTCGCTTCCCGCTGTATGTCCATGTTTAAGCTTAGATCTTTAAAACTACGCAACGGATTTTGATGCGGTTTTCACTATGAGTTAGATAATTTTCCCAAGAAGGTTTATATATATATATATAATACATCTATGTTATATATACAGAACAAATAAAAAAGACAATGTTTCGTAAACACTTAGAATTTTCTGCGCTTTCATTGCTAACGCTTACTAAACTTTACGAGATATATCAAAATAATGTACTACGGAATTGTGTATCTTACAAAATATATACAAAAAGTCCACGATGGTATATGTCTATATCCTATGGATAACTCACAGTAACCATTTTTATGCGATTGAGTTTTTTTTTTTTGTGGGTTATACTTTCAAAGTTATTTTGACCCATATAATATTAATCCTTATCTAATTAAATAAGTTAGTTACGACGGGCATTTAATGTAGATAAAGTCTGCTCGTTACAGAAAATCATTATCATTTATATTTTAAAAGATATCACAGTTTTAAAATTAGCAAGAAACAGTATTCGCGATACACATGACATTGCATCCGTGCGAAGCCGGTGCTGGTCGCTAGTTTCATATAAAAGAGGTGTTCTTAGTAAAGATTTTCTGTACTTGTACTACTACTGTATTTTGATTTAAGACGAATTAGAGTGAATCAAGTTTTGGTATAATGGCCACCATTTTACTAAAACATTACTTTTATGGATGGTGACTGACAATGGGGATTATGTGAAAGTGATTTATTGTGACTAGTTATAATATAACTCGACACTGGCAAAAATAAGTACTAATTACGATTTGGTTGCAAAACTGAGTATTTTACTTTTAGGGTCAGCAACGCGCGATTGATACCCCTAATGTTGCAAGCGTCCATAGACTACGGTAACTGATTACCATCAGTCGGGCCGTATGCTTGTTTGCCATCTTAATGGTATAAATAAAACTTAAGAGCGCGCAATAAAGAAGGAAAAAAATGGCATTTCACTCGCGCGTCAACGAAGAGATAGCGACGAAGTATAGAATATTTAGAAAAATCGTTAGTATCAGCCCTAGCCTAGTACGTCAGTGATATTATTTAATTGATTATTTGTTTTAATGAGATACATCATGAACGAATAAAAACGAAAATTAATTAATATTAGAGGTAGCTTTGTGATTTTTTTAGGAATTTTCATTCCATTATGTTTTTGGCTCAGAGTGAACCCTTGCGTATATATAAATTAAAATACTTCCCCATATAATAGTATATTACTCACCTAGGGCAGAAAAGTAAGAAATGTCTCAGATCACACGTAATCGACAAACGTCGACAAAATTGTGATCTGAGGCTTTCTTATTTCCTGCCCAAGGTGTGTATACTATTTTTCTCGGAAAGCGGCATTTTCGTTTAGCGCAGCGGGATAAAAGTTGACGCTTTTCTCTCGGAGAGGAGTTTTTTTTTTTTATTTGAATATTATTTACTTGGGAAAATTCTTATATATGTTATTGTGCTTTAGACACACTCTTGAAACTAAGAAGTGTGTTGTGTACCTTGAAGTCAGTGTACGAGTTGAGTACGGTGGCATGGGTGGGGTTTGTGTTGAGCCAGGCGGCGAGCGCGGCCAGCCAGCGCGGCAGCAGCGTGCGGCCCGCTATCGCCGCCACCGTCGCCGCGCCCAGCAGCTCCACCCACTCCACGCACCACAACCACGCCGCTGGACGACCCGGAATACAACATTTATTACTCAATTGGCACGTGAAAGTTTCCTTCTAGGCTTTGTGTGCTCACTTTTGATCACCATAATCACAAATAAACACACGCACTCACACCCTCACACAATTCACTCACATACTTTCACCCCTTTCACACATACTGGGTGAAGATTTCGAGATGGCATATTTTCGAAACTTATGTTGGATTAGTCATGCTGAACAACTTTTACTATGGGACCAACATTGAATACTCAAAAAAAAATTTTTATCATTCATTATGATCGAGCAATGTTGACATTTACTATGGAAAGTAAAATATTTTTTTTTTTGAGAATTCACTATTGTTTCCATAGTAAAAGTTGTTCAGCATGACTAACCCAACATAGGTTTCGAAAATATGCCATCTCGAAATCTCCACCTGTTATATCTCAAATTTCCTAGTTAATATTATGCTTATAATTTATTAAACACATTTTTATTGTTTTATACATCTTTTTTTTTAATTCATTTGATGCTTTTTGTATTGTGTAAAACATGTCTGTAAACAGGCGCAGATGGTTGCGGCACAGTTATTTTTAACTACTGCAACTCATCGTTCCAACTGTATCTAAGATAATTCTGATTTTTTATGCACAAATAAAATTTATTCTTATTCATGGTGAGATTGTAGTTGATAAAGCTGAAAAAACAGGCAAGGTAGAGTGTATTGCAATTTAGCTTACTGTAGTTAAGTTTAGTGTAATGTAGTGTAATCAGCGTTACCAGAC